>JAXGGA010005218.1:0-80185 GCA_038373865.1 Uloborus plumipes
AAAATTGTGTAGAAAAACTTTTTTTGTTACCTAATTTTGTGTTCAAAATAATTTTAAGTTTCTATGGTCAAGTTTTTTTACTTTGTTCAGCCGTTTATCTTTCATTGAAATTCTAGGAATTTTGAAATGCGTAGAGTTTTAACTCTTAAAAATCAAATGGCTAAAGTTATGGCATAAAAACACCGCTAGCTATTTGGTATTGATTTTTTTAACATCTCTTTGAGCGATAATTTTGAGCACTTTTCCTGAAAAAGTAAAAACTGTAGACATTGCAAAACTCTTTGAACTTTTATGTAAGAACATCTAAAGACTAAAGACTAAAAAAATAGAATACATGAACCTAAAAACCTCAAATGATTCTGAACTAACTCCAAGCAATTATAATTTTCCTGCAACTAAATCCAAAGAAAAGTATGGAAATGACATGTATATAGATAATAGCAATTTTCTCATTTTTTTGTTCTTAGTTATATTTTACGGATTAACTTAGATTCAAAGAACAGAAGGAAGCGATTTATAATCAAACAAAAAATCTAATTGTACATTACGCCAAACTATCAGAATTTTTACATTTCTCACAATTGAAAATAACATCTTTTAGTGATGTTATATATATATATATATATATATATATATATATATATATATATATATATATATATATATATATATAGATAGATAGATAGATAGATAGATAGATAGATAGATAGATAGATAGATAGATAGATAGATAGATAGATAGATAGATAGATAGATAGATAGATATATAATATATAAAATTCTCGTGTCACAGTTTTCGTTGCCATACTCCTCCGAAACGGCTTGACCGATTTTGATGAAATTTTTTGTGCTTATCCAGTATCTATGAGAATCGGCCAACATCTATTTTTCATCCCCCTAAATGTTAGGGGAAGTCCACCCATAAATTTTTTTTGTTCGCACATAACATCTGATCTACTGAACTAAAACAATATGTGTTATCGTAAATCCTTACTTCAATGAGCGACCCGATGGTCAAGTGGTTTTGCGCGTCAGGTTGAAGTTCCTGATGGAATGAGATCGAATCCAGGCCCGCAAGGATTTTTTCGAACAGCTGCATGGTTTTTTTTTGAATGATTTTAATGATTGTAATGTCCTTATGCAGGTACATTAGGGTGGCCCTTAATTATATGGCATTTTTCCAAAGTTAAAATTTCCTTGCTCCCACCCCCCTGTCTTGTTCCAATGAACAAAAAAACACTCTGTACTAAATTTCAATTCATTTGAACAATTTCTAGGAGTGCCGCAAATGACTTAAAGTTTAGTCAGTATCTAAAATTTCGTGAATTTTTTAAAAAGATTGCAGTTTTTAATAATAACACAAAAATTATTAGCGAAAAAAAACATTTTTTGACAAACAGTTTCTGTAGAGTCAAAACATAGTATAAACAAATAAATATTTTACCTTATTGTTTCCTAAGTGAGGGTTTGGTAGCAGTAGGGTATCTTTTGCGGTCTTCAGCTACGATATGCAAAACGAATTGTTTTTCACTTTCATCTTTTGTGAGAATATTATTATATTCCTGAATTAATTTGATACCTCTTTCTGCAGCATCATTCACAACACTTAATTTCTCAATTTTTTCTTTTCCTCTTATATAACTAGGGTCATCTTTCCATATTGAAGGATCTTTGCTGATAAAATCGGAATTAATAGAAAATCGGGTGAAGAAATATTTTGTTACAGGTGTTACAAATGACAAAAACTCGTTGTTTACAAATAAAGAAAAATTATTTTGATGTGGAATATATCTTTTTTGTTGGTTTTCTTCTTGCTCCTGTTCTTCATCTGTATCTGCTTCCAACAAAATTTCTACCATATTTCTCTTCACTGTGAGTGGAACAGTATCATCAAATAAGGATAGAGCCATAGGTTCGGGAGCCAAATACCAGAGATGATTTGAAAAATTTTTTAGAGCAATTTCACTTATTTCTTTATCAATTTCCCGATAATTGATCAACTTCTGAATGAATTGAAAATCATGATACGGAGCTTTAACTGCCTCCGGAGAGAGAAACCAAGCCTGAACGTAAATTCTAGCAAGAAAAATACATAATCTTCGTAAAGAGCTCTTCTCCTTTTCGGATAACTCAAATTGATTCTGAAATAAGTAAATCTTGAGCGCATAAATAGATTTTGACATCCACCTAGCGTGACTTACAGCTCCTGGCTTACGAAATGATATCCCGTTCTTAGGAATCCCGCCAAGAAAGATCATGCATAGTTCTAACAGTTCTCGGTAATCATCCCGCTGTTGTCTATGAGAAGAAAGGTGTTGTTCAAGAAAGTCGAGCACGGTTAAGCGTACATCATCGGGTATTTCATTGTCACCAATTTTATACATTGCTTTATCGAGTTTTGTCCAGGTTTCTCTAAACCTTTTGAAAAGTGTCATCTCTGGGCCAGAAGTTGCACTCATTAGAGAGTCAAAACATCCCTTCAAAATTAGCTCAAAGATATGGTGACGACAAGGGAGATACAGCAGATTGCGATTAAACATGTTTTCCAGATTGGTACAGGCACCATTTATCCTTCCTAAGTTGCTACGTGTGGTATCACAGCATAGTGCTTGAATTTTATCAAATATTCCCCACTTTTCAACTGCTTGATAAACAGCCATGGCTTGGTCTTCTCCTGATGATGTGGTTATTTCAGGGACTCCCAACAGTTGCTCCTTGCCTTGGAAAGTTACTATAATTGCTAGTCGATCAACCTTCTCAACTCCAGCGAGATCTGGGAGCAATTTTCCATCCCAGTATAGTACTAATTCTTGACACTCGTTCAAGTTGAATTTTTCCCGAATTTCCGCATGTCTCTCTTCTCTAAATTTTTTTCGTAACCGTTGAAGGGAAGTTCGGTTTATTATCAGGTCCTTTGTATCGTGACCCAACGCTTCTGCAGCAGCTATCAAAATGTAAACACCATTTCGGTCAGTGATTTTACACCTGTCAAAAACTTCCGAAAGACGAGGAGTAAAAAACTGCAATATACCTCGTGTTTCTGTGCGAGTAATGTCCGTACTCGTAAATGTGTCAGTTGCTGGTAATTGCGTATCAATGACAGAAGAAGGACTGTTACTGTCATCAAAACTATCACTGCTTGGGTTGCTGGAAGGGCTATATCACAACTTGTTGTGGTTGCTAATTGTAGTTCCATTTCTTCATCAGTTCTTTTCTTTCGAGCAACTTCCATAGTTTTTTTCCTTAATGTTCTTTCTTCTTTTTGTGTTAGTTTTTGGTCAACACCAACCATGGAACCCGGTCGCCCTTTCTGGCGCTGAAGAATTAAGAATTTTCTATCCTCTTCATTTTTTATATCTTCCAAAGCATTTGCATGTGCTATGTCAAAAAGATCGTCCATAATTTCTGCAAAAGAATCTCTCCTTTCTTTTTCTTTACTTGAGGTTCTCGAGAAATTTTTCTGTAAATGCTTCCATTTATCGTGCAGTTCTATTAGTCTTTCAGTACAATGGTCCGTTCTTCTCGTAGAAATTCGAGCTTTTTGCCAGAAAACTGAAACTTCTTCAATTACTAATGCAGCACTAGCTTTTATGGTCAAATTTACAACTTTCAGATTGTAAAAAAAGACGCTTAAAACTTGCTTATTCGATGGTAATTTCTCTCCAACAATTTGATTGGAAATGTAACCAACAAGATCAATATAAAAATCTCTTCTTAAGTTATGTGATGAGCTACCGGAAGACGTTGATGCCATTTTAAAGTCAGGCACAAATAACAAGCAGCACTGGCGTGGACAGCTGCTCTCACGCTAATGCATGGTCGCGGGTCGCGTCTCACCCCCCTTGACTCTTGACCTCTGACCGGATGTGGGGTCTTCTTCGAGTGGGGGCGGTAGAAATGGAAATCGGAGAAGGGAATGGGAGACATATAGGAACTAAACAGATAAGACAGGGGAGCAAAGTTTTAGATTGGAGTTTTTTCTTTTTTTTTTAATTTGCACAACACATTAAAGTCTTCTAAAATAGATGTTCTGGGCATGTAAATTTCAAAATGACCAAGTATGTGTGTGGACAGGACATACAAAAAAACTTTCGCAAGTTTTTTGTCGAAATTCTTGCATCACCAGGAAAGCGCCATGCGTCGCGGAAAACGTCTTGACCAAGCAGCTTCGTAATCTATATTAATATCTCAGAGGAAACGGCAGGAGAGGCATGGAAGTCCACAGAAAGATAGTTTAAGTAGAATAATACTTTTAATAAGACATACGACCATCAGCAATGTAAATCTGCTAGAAAAAAAATTAACTTGAAAAAAAGTGAAAAATTGATATATTCGGCGAAAATTTGACAATTTCATGCTCGTTGCGGCACCCCTTAAATTTTTCCGATTGAGCTAATATTTTGCACACATCATTTTATTGGTCATTGGAACAAAATAGGGGGGTGGGAGCTAACTTTTGTAAAAGTTGAAAAATAAGGGCCACCCTAAGGTACATCCCTTTATGGGGATCTACCCCATATTTTTTTATAGTACAAAATGACAGTTTTGGTCGGATCTTTGTTAAAATTGGCAATGGGGTCCTTCGATGCTGTAGAATTTTCTTATGGACGTTTGCGCCATTTTTGGGGGCTTTGAATCGATTGTGGCAATAAATGGTTTTTGATTTGCGGCACTTATGTTATTTTCTCAAAAATTATATACACTATCAATTATATTATGTTAATTTTTGTACCTTTATAAAATTCTGTATTTTATACCTGGCATTTACGTCAAATTCAAGGTAAAATTAAAAGTCAAAAATTCTGAAGAAGATAAGTATATGTTAAAAATTAAAGTAACTATTTTTTGTGATTTTCATATTGGTTGTGACCAAAAAACATCATTACAAATAAAATAAAATGTATCAAACACCATGAGTGTTGAGTTATTAGGCAAAATCTGTTGTGTAAAATGTTTTTTCACTGCGAGAGGGGGGGGGGATATGAACGACCATTAAAGTGACACATTTTTTTTTTTAAATAAAGGTTGGATCTCCAATTATCTTGCTTCGTAATTTGAACCCGCCCCGGCTGTGCAACGGTACGCGATTAGTCATTCAAAAATTAATGAAAAACGTGATCGAAGCCAGGATTTTAAATGGTATGTTTAGAGGTGAAAATATACTCATACCACGGATTCCTATTATACCTACAGATGTGCCAATTCAATTCAAACGTATTCAGTTTCCGATTAGATTGGCATTTGCAATGACTATCAACAAATCCCAAGGTCAAACGATGTCTGTTTGTGGCTTAGATTTGAGAACACCATGTTTTTCACACGGACAATTATACGTGGCATGCTCTCGAGTGGGTAAACCATCCAGTTTGTTTGTGTTAGCTAAAGATGGACTAACAAAATATATTGTTCACGCTATAGCATTAAGAGATTGATATTGTTTAATAGTATTAATGTCGTAATTGTTTAATTAATGATATATAATTTTAAGGAATGAATTATAATAACTTAAAAATAATGTTTGCCTTTTGTTATTTTTATATTCCCTCATCGTTCACAGCTCTCCACGCTTATTTCACGCATATACCACATTCTTACATACATACAATATACACATTCTACCATACATACATACATACTTACAATAAGTAAGCTATTTTTTGTCTACACTAGAAATTACTAGGAAATTATTTATATGGCAAGACAACGTTTGCCGGGTCAGCTAGTATATATATATATATATATATATATATATATATATATATATATATTATATATATATATATATATATATATATATATATATATATATATATATATATATATATATATATATATATATATATACACTCCAGTCACATTAATGTGACCAACAGGTACTTTCGACGACGACGTCAAATTACCAGTCACAAAAGGCACTTGATGGCATAATGCAGTTGAGGGTGTATAAAGGGTGTGTGAGGGCTTTGGAAACCATTTCTATTATTGGTGTATGAAAATTTATTTTTTCACAATTGTAAATGAAATATTGAACTTACAGACTTATCTTTAGAAAAGTGGCAAAAACCACGCCCACTTACATGCCAATATATTGATTTCCCAATGTCGGGGGGGGGGTACAATTGACCCCCCTGCCCACCCTAAATGACAGGCCGGTTGTGGGAACATATTTTTAAACAATGATGATTACATTTTTGTTTTTGAATAGGATTTTTTATTTTATTTGTTATTATTATAATTGTACTAAGGCCTCTTTACTTTAAATTTAAGTTTCTTTTTGCATCTTAAATATTTTATCAATGAAAATATTTATAGTTCTAGATTTCTGCAAATATTTTTGGTCTCACATCCAAATGTCAGAAAATCAAATCTTTCAAAACGACTCAGTTCTGTTTCCAAGCAGACAGCTATGCTTTTATCTTTTCACTCCCTGAAGTACCCGTACAGTTATGCAGGGATCAATTTAAGTAATCGTATTTCCTTTTTTGAAAAAATTACTGAAATTTAGAATAAACAAAACTGGCTGAAACATAAAAGCTGCATCTTATTTTTTATTCATTTCAGTGAGTCTGATTGAGAAAAACTCGTTAAATTGCATTGAACATTTTTGAAAAATGACAATATTTTTAAGAACATATTTTAATGTTAAATGCACTGTATGCAACAATTCAGAAATATGCATATATATATACACGGTCTCTTCTTTACTTTTGTACGCGTGGGAAGTAATATATACGTTAAATGAAGGACATTTTGAAAGTTAATATATTAAAATTTAACCTAAAGTTTTCATTTGCATGTTTCTATTCGATTTGCATTGGCAAGCATTCCTTAAATTTTTTGACATTTCCTTAAACTCGCTTCTTCCATTTTCCGCTGTTTGTAGCCTTGCTGTCTATTTAATAACGACTATAAATAATGTGAACGGCTACAGTGTTGCAGCTGCATATTCTGACTGCTGAGTGTGCGATATATTTAATACTCAATCTATTTTTATCAGTGAGACTTTTTACGCATATATTATGCACTCTTTTCCCAGAAACTAAAACTTAGCGTTTTGATTTTCATATTATTTGATTATAAGGAGCCACATTATGTAGCATTGTGTCAGGTATCAAATGTTTGATAAGTTTTCTTATACATAAAAAATTGTGATTTTTTTTCGTGCTACTGGCGTATTGGTCTGGTCACCCTAATACCGGCCGTTTTAAGTACTGAAAACTTAAAATATTTATATTTTATTAATGAGTGGACTGAAATTTAAGTCAGTCAAAACAGGTCTATACTTTACAGGTACAGGGAGGTTATAATGCAGCGACTCTACTTAAAAGCTGTCTAGCAGCGAAAATATTGCTTAAAAAATAGCGAAATTCCATGATACACACAAGAGGGCTAGTTGAAGAAATTAAACTTTTGCTATCCTACATCAAAAATATAGGGTTGGTCTTTTTATTTTACATGGCCTTATTTGGTGTTCACATCTTAATAAATGCATCATGTATTCTTCTTTCTAAGGTGAATAGAATAGTCTCTAATGAAAACTGATACTTAATTTTTAGAGTAGGTCGATTCTCTGTAAACTCGTCATTTTTCACACGAAATCGGTCCGGGCACGGTTTTTTGAAATGTTCGTTTAATTATAATACTATTGCTCAGAAAGTGAATCTATTACTTTGGTTTGAAAGAAGGCCAATTGAAGTTTGTGTTTTTCTGATAAATCATGATAGGGGGTAAGTCCCCCGCCTAGTATAACTAGGCAGGGGACTGTGCCAGGTGACTGTGTTTTTGCTCTTTGTTGCGTAATATCTGCAAAAATATTGGAACATAATTAGTTTTGAGACTACGTATAAATTTAGGCACAAATCGTGGACATAATCACTAATATGTTTCATAATAAACTAATTGACATTAATAAAATCACTTCCCAGAGGACTGTTTTCGCAACGACCCTGATGCATACTTTCATCACAAATGTGACTCTCAAACTAAACAAAGTAGTGTTTCAACGCCGTTCTCAGCAATTTCAGCAAATTCACACTGATTACTTTAAAATTCATGACAAAAAACATTTTCAAGAGTAACTGATTTTTTTTATTGGCGCTTTGAATTTGTGGTAGGGGACTGTTTGAAAAAACTCCGGACAGAATTTACATGGCAATTTTAAGTTTTAGAAATACGTAATTATACCTTATTTCATAAGCATAATATAGCTTCATTATTATACTTTTAGATATTAATTACCAAATGTATGTAGTACTAATAGGTTTTTTGAAATACTATCTTTAACAGTTAGACTATGGGATTGGGACAGCCAGGGGACTGTGTTTTTGGCACTTAGATAATTTCTAGAAAAAAAAATTAAATTGTTATCACTCCAAATACAATTGGGCCATAAAGTATTATTGCTTTACTTGTATTAAGAGCGATTATTACTTTATTACACTTTTTTTTTTTGAAATACTCAGTCCGGACAGCCATTTACCATGTTACAGAGAATCACCCAATAACAATTTACTAGCAAATTCTTTAGCTAAAACTTCAAATTTTAATGTTCTGCTTGAGACATCAACATCGAGTTAAAGGGATGTGTTCTCCATCAGGACATAAATGTTTAAACTGATTTACTCCTTTTAAAACATTAGTACATTGTGAACTTTTTCATAAAAATAGTAATGGTAAAAAAATATTTCTTCCCACTCTCAGGTCTTACCGGGAATTCATACGATATTTTTCTGGAGAGATACTATATTAATAGAACGTGTTTCGGTCAGAAATGGAAGACATCTTTCAAACGGCTTTGCAAGTTTATATCCTGCCATACAAAGCTGGTGTGGCAGACTTTAAGACCTTATATATAGATAGCTTGGAAATCATAGCAAATACTTTATGAGTCAAAAAGAAAAAGTTTTACCATGCTATTTCGTTTACTACCTATTGTTTTTTTTTTATTATTACATAATACATGTGGTTCCCTGGTCAAAGGGAAAGATTTTTTATTTCATTTAAATTACTTTTAAGTTAAAAAGTAAAATAAAGTTTTTCCTTTTCTGTTCATTATTGTATGTCACTAACCACTTTGCGAAAGTGTATTTTCCCAAAATTATTGAAACGTGCCTTTAAAGTTTTAAAGTATTCCTTTATCATACATTCTAGCAAATTCCAAACTCAGATTTTCATATAGGCAAAAAAATACATATGCGAAGTTACAATCCACAAAGGACTATCCCAAATGAGAAGCACTACATAAAATTAACTTTTATCTTCGTACACGCATTTTTCATAAAAATTAATCGTTTTGCCTTCACTTTAAATACAATAATGTTACAAAGATCTTTTTAATCAAAGTGTGACCGTTTTTTAAAATCAAAAAGCAATCTTTCCCAGAATACCTTGAAAGTTATCTGCATTTTTAAAGAATCTACGCTTCCTCCATAGATAAAACTTATTGATAACTATATCATTGTTTCATAGCCAAGAAGTACTGTTGAAAATATTGAATACTTACTCGTTTTACACAAGAACGTCATATCTCGCCAATTAGCAATTTTGAATCGTGCCTGTTTTTGAATTGCCATGAATGAGTAGCATATCATTGCAATACCTGCATTTCGATTACTCAATATTTCACCGGTAACTGGCAAAAGTATCGTTTTTGAATTTTCAAATATTTTAGAGGTGTTATCTTTAAAAAGGTCACATATTAGTTGTTCTTGAGCTCTGGACTGCAAATTTCAGTGTCGTTTTGTGAAAAATGATTTATATTATTCCGAAATCAGTATTGTGCAAAAAATGCATTTTTCATTATTATTTTTTAATCAAAAACGCATTATTTACTCTTTAGTTGTTACTGTAAGGTTAACAATTTGTGATAATAGCGAAGTTTGTTGAAATTTTTCGAATATTATCTTTAAAATTTAGTGCAAGAACGTCATAAAAAACGCATCTTTTTAAAACTTACGCTGCTTACACTTAATGAAAATGAGAAAAAACATCAGATAATTTAACGCCTTAAAACAAAATTCTATCAGTAACTTTAAATATTTTTTATCGCATGATATCTTAGTTTTAATTTTATAAATAGTTCTCCCGAAATATCACGTTTTTTGAGACATGACGTTGTTGAAAGGCGTAGCATACTGTCATAATTTTTTGAAGGATTTAGTGCTTGAAAAGTATTCTCTTATGAAATATACTTAGAATTTTACCAATAAAAGCGTATAGCTAAAGTAGTTCATACTAAATATAGGCTAATATCCGTTCACCATCAATCAAACAATATTAAATATTTTCCGTTAACGAACAATGTTTACGGGTGAACGGAAATATGCTCAATAAATTTCCATTCAGTTTGGTACTCCTGTAATTGTAAAATAATGCACGGTTAAACAGCTCAAATTCTGTCTCGATGTATTCCTAATGCATAATTTCAATAGAGACCTGTAATCTAAAATTATTCATGATTTTTGATGCATGATCAATGTTAATGCTTGCGGATGGGCGTAAGCTTTCTAGATTGCATTCCTATTTCCGAATGATCAAATATTACTAAATCACTACTTATTAAATTTAAGTCAGTTCCAAATCAGATGGATTTGTCTTGTAAAGGCAATTAACTTGCATGCCAATATAATGGAATTTATATAGCTTGTTTAAGTCATAAATCATGTTTCTTTTTTCGTGTCCTCTTTTTTCACCCAAGCGTATTGTATGCAGGTATATCTCAAGTAGAAGTAAGGAAGACCAGTGTTAGTTGCTATACATATTTAAAATATTTTTCTGGAAATAGATACTGCGAATATTTTTATGAAACCTACTTTAAAACATCTTTTAGGGGGATCAAAGAGTTCATTTCTTTCCCCAGGCTTTGAATGAGTAATGTTTTTACACATAAGCTGGTGAGAATTCCGCTGTTTTGGAAAAAAATGGCATCCAGTATCCCTTTGCCCCTCCTTCCCGCCCCAGAAAATATCTATATGACGAGCCTGTTGTTATACAAACAGGTTTAATTATTACATTTACTATTTTAAAAAATATAATTAAGTCTAATATGGTTACATAATGCATCATTATATATAACATATATATATATATATATATATATATATATATATATATATATATATATATATATATATATATATATATATATATATATATATATATATATATATATATATATATATATATATATAATTTCACAAAAATAAATTATTTAATTATTCAAATATGTATTCCAGCTGCTCCCAAACTTTTTAACCACGAAATTCTTAGTGCTTCCCACTTACATTAAAGAAGCCAATCCTTATTAATGACTTCACGGCAAAGTATTAACGATCTGGAATTTAATTCAATTCCTTTTTCTATCATAATTATTGTCATCTATATAGAAGAAACTTGCAGAGAAAATTTGAGCTGGAGTTCCGCCGAATACACTTTGAGAACCGCTGATATATACAAATATAAAAACAGATACTATATAAAATAAAATGATAAAACAAATATCAGTTCAATTTTGCAGGCATAAAGGTATTCACGCAATTCAGCATTGTCATGAGAAGGAAAAAGAGGAGAGCATAAGTAAGGCATTACAGCTGCAGGCTCGTCATTTAAGGGGGCAGGGGGTCAATTGCCCCCCCCCCTGACTTTGAGAAATCAATGTATTTACATATGCATGGGCGTGGTTTTTTCTGTTTTCTGGTGAAATTTTATTGTGTTTTTACACTTTGCCCCCCACCCCCCGAAATAACGGGTCTGTGCAGCTGTAATGATTATAATAACAGACATTGCGCATTTTAGAGCTGCAATATATGTTTCCAAAGTTTTCCGTTGTCAAAGACAAATCAGCTGATTAATATACGGTCAGACATTTTCTAGCTACTGATAAGTTATTTTCCATTTTCGCTGGTGCTTTATCGATGCTAGTTGTTAAAATAAGGAAGTTGAAATCAGATTTGCGCTGATATATGATTATTGACGTAAGCTAATTAAATATTTTCTCTTTACTCAACCCAAACATAAATGAGTCCATCTAAGAAGAAGCAACAAATTATAAAAACCACAATATATTGAGGCTAAATTGGCTCTCGGGCCATATTCACTAACCCCGTTGAACTTCCGTCAGGATCATCATTCGGATCATCGTTCGAAACCATCTTCAACCAACCAGAAAGATTCAATCGGTGGTTCTGGCATCTGACTGAGGTTCAACTTAAATGGTGAGCATAACTGCTAATGGGTAGAATGCTGGACTGAAAATCAAAAGAAAGGTCAACCCTGCCGGGACGATAAGTGATCATGTTTAGCTGTACATAACTGACTCAGCTCATGGCTTGTTCGTAGATTGAAAGTAAATTTTTAGCAGTTAAGCTGCATATGAGCGTTTTAAGACAATTTTTTTTTAACAGTAGCATTTCAGCTTTCTGCATTTAAAAAGTAATAATTGTGAAGCAAATAATATATCATAAATAGAGTAAATTACTTTCAAATGAAAGTATTCATTGGGAGCTTAAGAACTTTTTTTCACAATCGTTTGGAGGCCAGGCATAAATTGATTGAAAAGCACTTACTTTAAACGCTTGTGGGAATCATAATATGTAACATACATTTTAAGCCTCAAAAATGAATGTGAAACATAAATTAAGCTTTGAAGCCACCAACGAAGAAGCGACTTTACTGTCTGCATAGTTTAAGTGATTGCTCCTAAAATGAATGAGTTTAATACTTGGTATATATGCCTTATCTCACCATTGCATTCTTTTTAAAGAATATACTGAGAAAATAAATGTAAGAAAACAAATTTTGCAGCTGCGTTTGAAATATTTTATTATTTTCGTTTTTTCAAGGATTTTCAGCTAAGAAATATGTGCAATTTCACGTAAGTACTGTTTTGCTTTCTCCAATAAAAAGTTTAGCTGATGTAGCACTCTTGAAGTAACAGACAAACTCATGAAGACACAAAAATGTTTCAAGAAGGACTGAAACAAAAGCGAAATAAAAAAGTCAAAGCATTAAATCAAACATGATTGATAAAAATTGGAATCTTAAGAAATATGTAAACAATTTTGTAAAACATATAGTTTAAACTTTAGTCTTACACAAGTTTTAAACAATATGTTTCTTATTAATATAATTTTGAAATCAAAGTGAAAAGAGTTATGCAATTTTTAACTTTAAAAAAGTTAGTTCTTATACATTCTATATTTTTTAGAAAATACTATAAATCGAAGAAAAAGATTGTCGATTGTATTTATAACAAAATGTAAGTAATAGGTAAACGTTACTAAATCACTCTTTCTAAGCTAATTCATGCATTTTTCCGTGGATACGAAGATCCATTTCAGTGCATAACATTGCACTGTACACATAATTTTAAGATTTAAAAGCAAAATATCGCGTGAAATATCAGCACAACATATTTCTTAATTAGCAGAGACATGTAAACATACTTTTATTATAAACTTTTGAACGTTGAAAGAAAAAATATTTCTCTACCATAGAACACTCACGTCATCTTTCGAAATTGAATCAACATAAAAAGTCATAAAATATTCAAAGTTGGAAAAAAAATGATTTTTATCGTACAATTTAGCCAAAAGTAACGTTATGTAATAGTCATACATTTTTTGCGTCCCATTGTTCAACTTTTATAATGGGTTTTAAAACTAATTATTTCCTAAATAACAGCTATCAAAAGTAATTATTATCTAAGTAATTTGATTAGTTTTATCATATAGGTAGTATCTTTCTAAATGTTTAACTACAATGACTGTAGTTAATTTCCTCTTTTCAAGAAAGAAATTACGTAAAATATAACAAGCATATATATTTTTTAAAATCATAAAGTCACAGTTAGTTTGCTGTTGTTATTAGATGCAATTATTATTCCCTATAAATTTATGCATGTAACTAAATTGTTACATGTATGTTAATATTCTAGAAATGACTTTAAAAAATACATAAAATGAATTTGAGAAGGTATTTCCCTTAACTATATCATATGAACACAAAAAAAAATGAAACAAGATCATTTAAATTTTTAATTAAGTATACATATTGAATTTAAATGATTTTGTTTAGTTACTAATTAAATGGTCGTTGTTGATTGTATTATATGTGAAATATTTTATTGTGGGATTCTTGCAACTAGTAATTCAATCATGGCCGTCATTTGAAGTTTTTCCAGGGGGGGGGGGGAGCAAAAGGTTCAAACACAATGCAATTTCATCGGAAAACATCGAAAACCGCGCCCCCCTTATATGTAAATATATATATTTAGCCCCTGACCCCCCTAAATGACGGGCTTGAATTCAATAAAAAAGTATCAAACATTTTCATTTATTTTTTGTTAAAGATATCAGAAATTGCTTTTCGTAGTATGAAGGCTATTTTTTTAAATATAATTGAAATTTCTCTAAATTAACTAGCGTGAAACTTTTCTAAAAATAGTTATGGGTTTTTTTTTTCTCCTTTTTGACTTAAGAATCTTTTTTTTAAATACAAAAAGGGGTATAAAACGTCGAAACATAAACGACTGAAGCTCTAAACTTAAAAATAGAAACAATGATATATTTAACCATGACTTACATTATAATTGCAAGAAAGCCTTTTTCTGTAAATATTGAGTAGTCGGTAGTGGTCAGTAGACCACTGTCGATGTCGTAATACAGTATCGAACATCTGTAAATCGTAAAAAACGTATTGTTTAATATCACTTAACAACGTAAATATTGTTTAGAGGAAATAATACTTGTTGAAATTCTCGAATCTTTATTTTACTTATTATAAATACTGTTTGAACATGCAGATAATTCTAAAATTTTGAATAAATTTGATTCTAGCTACTGAATGTATTGATAAATAAAATAAGTTTTATTCAAAAATATGATCAAGTGACAGTTTATATTCTTCTTAATTATGCTTCTAGTAAAAACGTTAATAAATTGCAGCACTGAATAGTAAGAGCTTTTATCACCATATCAAATTTCCTGCAAATTATTTATACCACCCTTTGTTCAAGTAACGAGTAAATTCAATTATATCGTATTTCATTAGAAAAGAAAATTTAATTATAAGTACCATTGAATTAAAAATTGTTAATGGTAGTGAGGTACTTTTTTTCTAACTAAGATAATGAAATGATTGACATCATTAATTTCTTGCCTACAGTTATGAACTTATTTTCTTTCTAAAATAAGGTAATTAGATAAAGATATTGAAATATATTCTCCCGGTTTTAAGTACACTTTCCTTTTTAAAGAAAGAAAAAAACAACGCATTTAATGCAAAAAAAATATTATTAATATTATTATTATTATTATTTTATGATTTCAAATGTATCATGGTTTTCGTTTGTAGATATCATCTTTATCTAAAAGCATAAGCTATTGCTGTAATGCAATTTTCTATATGCATATCTATGCTTAGATAAAAGTTAAGTTACAACTTCCAAGATTTATTCTGAGCATTCGGATGTCGTATATTGATCCGACACCCGACATTCTCCGAAAGTATATTTTTTGTGATATCCTTATGCCATCATAATGACATACGACATATTCTTATCAATAACTATTTCTTCTATCCTTGATTTTTTCCGTTTTTAGCACGATTTTGGTTATAGAGGTTCCTAAAAAAGTGTGCATACGTTAGTCTAATCTCCGTAAATATAGAGCATACCTCATTCCTAAGACAATAATTAAAAAAAAAAAACGACTCAAAATAATGCTGCGTTTTGATTCATATGAAATAGGTCTTGATAAAAAAATTTGTTTTTTGAAGAGGGTTTTTTAAACCGTCTTCTTGCTCATTTTTTTTTATCATAATAAAACTTTTATAACATTTTCATTCAAATACAGAGCAGCTTTTAAGTTTTGGCGAACCACATAACAATTATCTTACTAAGATTACAAGGCCTTGATTTAACGTGTCAAAAGTTTAAAGTGAAACAAAAGTAATGATAAAATGATAAATGCAGAATTTTATATGGTCCCTATTAAGGATGCACCGATAATCAAATTGGCCGATTGTCGATTAATCGGCTGTTGATAATCGGCAAATTAATCGACTAATCCGATTAACGATACGGATGTCTGTTTTCACTACGATAGATTTCACCATCATTGTTTTTTTTTCTTTCTTTTACAATTAGAATATTTATTTAGAAATAGAAAGTATTTTTTTCTAGGATTCTTTTTTTTTATTCTTCTAATTTTCCCAAAATGATTTTGAAATTTTACCAAATTTCATAGAACTAATTTTTAAATTATTTTTCATTGTGTTACATTAACACATTTTTAATTATGTTAACTTGAGATGAAATTAAAAAAGGGGGGAGGGGAGTCTGTGGTAAGGACTGCAATTTAGGGGTACTTTTCAATTCTTAGTAGCAATTTAATTCAAGACTTTTATTCTTTGGGAAAATTAGAGGTTATCTAAAAGCACTATCCTAAAGAGAAAAGTATCGACACATGAAATCGTTGCAAAATGGTGTATGTATATATTTATTCAAAATTGGAGAACTAAAGTTATTAAAATCTTCATATCAACTGTGTGAGGATAATCGTTACTATTAATAAAATTATTCATCATAGTTTCTTAGTAAAGTTGTACTTTAAAAGTAATAATTTAGAAAAATGAAATTCGCCGATTATTCGGCCCGATTTGTCGATTATTAATAATCGGTAAAGTATCCGATTATGGCCGAATAATCGGTACTGCCGATTAATCGGTTCATTCCTAGTCCCTATGTCCTCCCATTCATATAAAGTGGAATTTCAAGAATTAAAAAAAAAAAAAAACAATTTGTACACAAATAATAAAAAAATAATAATACGACCAATATTTATCGAGATATGAACTGCAGCGTTTTGTGACGAAAACCACTTTCCGCTCCACTTTTCTCAAATAGTAAACGCTTAACTGGTGCCCAAACTATGCGTGTACTGTGGAAGTCGGTATTCACACCAAATCATAGTACAGTTAGAAACGTGAAGCAGCGCACTATGGTGACTTTGATGACCACGCAATGCTGCCTTCATTTTTGACACTCCGGTTTGTTTTGCGATCGTGCATCTCTTTTTTTTTTTTTTTTTTACGCTCTCACGTTTTTCGCTCTCTGTATTCTGTCGGCTGGGTGAATTCTTTTTCCCACGCCAAGACCGGTTCACGTTATCCCTCCGGTACCGTGTAATCTGCGGAGATGGAGCCGCGCTCTGATTGGCCGAGCTGTGTTACCTCTCGGTGGTTATTTTGACGCCACCTGTACAGGATAGATGAAGAGATGAATCGTTTTTCGCTCTTCGATACGAGTTCTTTTTTTGGCAACGCTGCCCGTGGTGTGACTGGTGAAGGCCCCTATAGGAGCCGACGCATCCGTCATCTTGGATCGTAAGTAGTCTGCTGTTGAGCCATTACCGTGTAGCATGCCGCCCGTAACAGCCAGGATTAATTAGCTATTGTAAGGCTATTTTATATATGGATAGCTGTGCAGCAGCGAATTGTACTAATAGTACATAGCGAGGTTTCGTTGACGTGCTGGCAGGAAACCCGGACCTAGGGCCCGATTGTGCGAAGTAAGTAATAGTTATCCAGTAAACTCTTCGAATTCTTATTTTTTAATTTGGTTGGAAAACTTTATTTGAATACTATTTTAAGAGATTTTCAGTTCATTTATATTCAATTTTTAATTTAATTATAAACATCTAAGCTGCAAAAAACGCAAAATTGCCAGAAATAAGATTTTTTATTTCTTTCAAATTCTAACAATATTAATAGAATTTGAGAGTTCAGGTACATATCTATCATAATTAAAAGAAGTTACAATTGTTTTCGTAGATTTCCAGTCGTAATAGATTGTTTTTAAATGTAATTGATCTTAATACTAGCTAGTGGAATTAGAATATTTCATTCGGATATTATCTGCTAAATTTTTATGATCTGTTTGTTTTGCTATTCTCTTACTTTTGAATATAGTTGTTCCCTTAACTTGATAAATGTTGTTTCTGCACCTTTTTTCTTCAGAGAAGAACTTCCCAATGTTAACTAAAAACGAAATGCTAACAATAAAATTTACTACACAATGCGTGATTGCCATCTTAGTTGATAAAAATTTCTAAGTTGCTATTTTGTAAACAAGTAAACTTTTGTCAACATTAAAAATAGTATGTTTTTTTCCAAGTGAACTGTCACCCCCCCCCCTGCTGCCTGACTTTTTTTTATGACTGCCTGGTGTTTTCAGAAAGTTATGAATAATCAAACTAGTTGAAATCTAATAAGCAACTAGAATATCTTTCAGTTATTACTTAGGTCTCTGAAACTTGTCATGTGCTCTCCCGCCAGAGATTTGATTTAAAAATCCTGTGTTAACAGTGCTTTATAATATGTGATGACTTTAACTTGGTTTTGCATGATAAATAACTGAAGAATACTACTTGTTGGAGAATCTTATTTTTCCGTCCATATTTATTTCATACAAACATTGTAAATATTAACTGCATGTATTTCATAAAATGCTGAAAATACCCCTTTTTTATGTGAAGTTATCAATTTTGTTCATTTGACACATTTATTAGCTCTGAACTACATTAAATATTTTAAAGTTATTTAACCTCTCAAGTATATTGTGACTTGAAATTAACAGTGGCCCCCCGGTTATTGTAACAAATGTTATGCCAAAATTAACATTTTATTTATTGTGTATTTTTTGTTATGTTATTATTTCGCTTAATCAAGAAAAAGAGGACATGAGCATGAAAATTTAAATTTTGTTAAAAATGATTGAAATTTGGTACATAGATAGTAAAAAGTCTATTATTTCATATTTTATTGAAAAAAAAAATTCATTTTGTGTCATTAACATAATTATTTTAATTAAGTTTTGCTATGTCTGTGTCAGATAGACTGCACCAAAAATTCTCATGTTTCATGGCCTAATACAGCTGAACATATTATTCTACAAATCTATAAAGTTACATAATCTGACATCTATTGTTGACAGTTATTGCCTACAGAGAAGTGTCCACTAATCTCCATCAAAGGTAAGCATATTACTACTATTAAAATCTGCTCGCGTCTGTCTGTCCGTCTGAAGCTTGAACTCCTCATAAACCGCTAAGAGTAGAGAATCATAGTACCATTCGACTCGAAATTTTCTAAGGAAGACAATAAGATCAACCGCGTAATTTTGCGACGTCAATTAGCTGAGATACTAATTTCAACGTTAATTAAATTTTTGCACTTTTTAAAATTCCAAGACATTTATTCCTTTTCGTTGATATTTTGAATTAAAACTTTAATTGAATTTCTTGAACTATTTAAAATTCCAAGACATTTATTTCTTACCGTTACCATCTTGAATTGAAACGTTACCTAATTAAATTAATGAACTATTTAAAATTCCAAGACTTTATTTCTTACCGTTGCCATTTTGAATTAAAACGTAAATTAAATTGTCGAACTATTTAAAATTCAAAGACTTTTAATTCTTTCGGTTGTCATTTTGGATACGTGTTACAATAAAGTTCTAACAATTGTTTTTGGTAAAACTTTTATTTTTCTCGGTTGCCATTTTGAAAATGTGTTTCAAATAAAATTATAATTGATGTTTTTAGCTAGGGCTTTTTTTTGGCTGCGATCCAAATATTAAAATAACTTTTTCGTTTAGAATTTTGAAATTAATTTTACAGGAAGAAAGCGGTTCGGAAATAATTGTTTTTGGTAGGGAATTGTATTGGTCATTTAGGGAGAGTGTTAAGTATACGCTAATTGACATCGTTTTTATTTCTGAGGAAGCATGTGCAAATAATTCGATTGACTTTTTGATGCAGGAAAGCTTTTTAGCGAGCCGCTTTAGGGGGCAGTAGTTTGTTGAAACTTTCCTCGCTACTGTAAAGGCGAGCCGCCTTGACGGCGAGTAGTTTGTTGAAACTTCCCTCACCACTTTAAAGGCGAGCCGCTTTGGCGGCGAGTAGATTGTTTCAACTTTGATCACTACCTTAAAGGCGAGCCACCTTGGCGGCGAGTTGTTTGCTTAAACCGTCTTCTTTACATTAAAGCCCGTGCAACGCCGGGCCACGCAGCTAGTTTAATTATTACTTGCTGTGTCACCCCCACCCGCAACAAAAAACTTCATTTTAATTTCTGCTGAAAAATCTATTTGCCTGTTTTTTATGAAACTTAGTATTCAAAAATAGTTTATCAAGGCACTTTGAATAAGTAACAAAAAAAAATTATATTTTAATTAGAGTTATTAAGCGTTGCGGGTGTGACAGTCAGGTAAAGCCACACCCGCAACATCTTTTTAAAGTAGACGAAAATGTATTCCTAACAAATTATGAACACAATTAATGAAATATAATGCATTGGCAAGTGTGTAGATGGCAGCACTAATTTACCTTTGACTAAATAACCTCTTGACCTTTGACTTAAATCTGTGTAGCTCAGTTAATAATTCAAAATTAGTATCTTTAGAGCATGTGACTATATGTAGTTGGTGTATTTAGTTTCCTTTGATTAATTGTGGCGTTTTTCAAGAATCTTTTTTTTTTTTTTTGCATATTTATATATACTAAAAGGAATAATTGATAAGGTATGGGTTTTTTTAAACAATCTAAACTCTAAAACTATTTTACCTTTTTTTAACATGTATATCTTTCATTTTGCTTTTATATTTAGCATTTTTCCCTCCATTTTTTGAAATAAATAATGTAATATAGGGACATTATTTTTATCTTCTGATTCTAAAAAAAAATAATAATAGTGAGAACAGTACTGAAATTGTTATTTAAATGTTTATTAATTTTATATAATGCAAATAGTTGAACTTTAGAACAAATCATAATTTAATATTATTAATCTTACATAGGATTAAAAATTTTAAGATTTCAATAATAAACATTAACAATATTTGAAACACATATTTTTGGACTTTTAGTGCTATATTTAATTAATTCTTTTTTTTTCTTTTGCAGAAGAATAAATAACTCAGAAAGGTCTTGAAATCATCGGAAAAAGACGAAAGGCAAAGTAAGGAGAGAAACAAGAAAGAAACTATTACAAAAAAAAAAAAATACATCTTTGGCCAAGAAGAAAAAAAATATAGCGACAACAACAGAATGAGAGGCAGAGAAAGTGTACAGAGAAAAAGAAATCTGCTGCTAAGTATGTGACACCATCTTCACCTGTTAGATCCGATGCTATTTGGAGTTATCAAAGAGCACAAACCTTTGGCAAAGCCAGACATAGAGCTAAAAGAAGTCTTCCTATAAGTCCAAGGAAAATACTTCCAGTGGTGCAAAAATTAGCATATGAAGAAAACATTCACCTTCACCCTTTAAAAGAGTTCTTAAGCTCTGAATGACTACTCAGTAGTCATTGATTTCTACAACAGAGATGGTATCAGTAGAGAATCATCAAACAGAAAAGACTGTATGAAAATCATAGCTAATGGGGAAACAATTATGAAAATGAAACGACATTTGGACGTATGGAAAGTATGCTGTATGGAAGTACTTAGATGCATTAATTAAGGGCATTAAACAAGGTTACGAATTGAAAAGATTACATGTCTTTTCATATGGCTGTGCAGCCCAATTTAAAAATAGGTATAACTTTTTGTTGATGTCATACAATCGAAGAGACTACAGTATAAAAATTACATGGTGCTATTTTGCAACCTCGCACGGCAAAAGAGCTGTTGATGAGGTTGGTGCATTGGCCAGAAAATGGTGTCACTAGCAGTTCTGCAGTGCAATGCAGCAGTGAATTCTGCATTAGATTTCGCTATTTGAGCAAAAAAGGGACTAAAAGAAATAAGAGTTCTTTATTCACCAGATAGCAATATTACAGAAGATGATAAAAAAGCCCTTGACGCACTTTGGCACCAGGTACAAGCTGTACCAAACCTACAATCGGTGCATCGTGTTGTGCCTCTAAATATAGGTATAGTTGAAATAGCACTGACTTCAGAAAGCGCACTGAAGAAAGTTTCATTGCTGTCTTATTTAGAAAAAAAACGTTGCTCGATGATATTAAGGCCGTTGGCAATTTTGTTGAAGGGCAATTCCACGAAAATGTCAACCTGAGCATCAAAATTTCAAAGTTCGCAAAACGCAAATAAATAATATATATCTAGACTATCTAGATCATGCGAATGCTGTGAATGTTTTCCTTCGGGAAATAATAAAGGACTTGAAACTAACTAAGAACTTTTCCTCGTTACATATTTTTTCTGATGATTCTGCCAGTCAGTTCAAGCAGCGTTTTAACCTATGCAACTTCATATATTTTTGCAAGGACTTTCAAATTCGCGATGGCAGTTTTTTGTCACTTCACATGGCAAGGGAGCCATAGATGGAGTCGGTGGCAAAGAAAAGAGGTTAGCATGGATGGAAGTGTTGAGTGGGAAAAGCAAACATCAATAATGCCTCAACCTTTTATAATGCTATAAAGGAGAAAGATCTGAAAACACAACTTATTATTGTTAAACAGGAAGATGTTCACTCCTCAAAAAATGAATTGAAAATGAGATTTAGAGATATTTTGGCTATTCCGAATATCCGAAAAATGCATTATTTTAAAACCCATAGATGAAAATGTAATTATCTACAGCCAATACAGCAAATGTTCAACTGTTCAAACTCATCACTTTAAGAAAAATTCAAAAAAAAAAAAAAAAGAGTGACTGATAGCAAAACACGTTTAACAAAACCTGCATAACCCATAATCCGAATATCCTATGGAAACAAAAATTGTAAATATAATTAATTTAAAAATTGGACTTCCATTACTTTACTCTTTGTGTTATCTTTATAAAGGTTTTATTGCATAATTTTGAACATTTGCATTAGTATGATTTAACAGTTGGTTCCTGATAGGTAAAACAGTTACCAATTTGTTGCAAAGACTGCAATCATTTATTACAGCAAAGTTAAGTTTGACAATTGTAATTTTATTGTTCACCTTTTTTGTAGACTTATTCATATTTTTTACTGTATAATTTTGAACATGTGCATCAGTATATTTAGAATATTTCAGAAATGTCAGTCAGTTATCTGAATGTCAGTCAGTTACCAAGCTACTCTAGCTACTGTAATTCTTTAATGCAGCAATATTATCAAACTCAACTGCCATGGTCTGAAAGGTTATTCATTCTCTTTGATCCTCATTTTTTATTCAATAAAATTTCCTTCACTTTCAGAGAAATCTCTTGTAGAATCAGTGTTACTTTTCACACAGGTAGCATCCATGTCAGTCAGTTACCATATTTTTGGCAATTTTTATAAAATCATTAAAAATATATTTTGAAAATTCAATTATACCATGAAATTCAGCTTAAAAAGCACAATAAGACAGGACAAAATAAATTAGTAAAATTTGAGATTTGTTGTGTTTTATTTCAAAATATTTCTTTTTTTTTTGCTTTGTGAATGTCAGTCAGTTACCCGTGGAATTACCCTGAAGTAATTTTGTTTTCTACTTCAAAAAAAAAAAGAAGCAAAAGAAAATTTTGTTGGTTAGATTAAACAAGTAGATGGGGATGAAATTAAGTTGAATATTTGAGAAAAGTGTCAGAAAACGCCTATGTTTGGCCCAATGAACCAGATATCTCCTGGGAAAAACAAAATGTAGTGGTAAAAAAGCTGACGCCCCCTGAAGTAATTCACGATTAGAAAAAATTTTGTGATTTAAATGCTCTTTACATGCTTGTAATTTGTTATTTATTATTCCAATCATAAAATGTGTTCTTGGGAACTGTTTGTGTATGTAATTATTTTATTGGCCAGATCAGCCACACCCGCAATAGAAACTTTGAATATTTCCTACAGAGGAACAAATTGATTAAGTAATTTATTTTTTTCATATAATAACTCATATAACAAGTATTACCGTCTGTCGATAAAAAAAACGGTTCTATTGCATGATATAATTCTCAGTTTTGAGTGTTAACAACCAAACGGTGAAAATGCATGTCCTTTTTAAGTCACACCCACTACGGGTGGAATTTTTTTTTTTTTTTTTAATAACTGCAATACCTGTCAACTAGCAAATTTGTAGTGATGTATGTGTGGGTAGCCTAACATTGAACTCTATAAAAATTTAAATCAGTGCTTTAAAATAGTTTAGCTGTTGACTGATTAAGTTAGTGTAAATGTCACACCCGTAATTCTGAATTGGGCGATTTGTTTCCTCAATTGATGTTCTCAAAAAGGTTCGCGACAGCGTTCTTCTTCACAGGCACATGCAATAGATTGTTATCATTGCTGCTTTTACCTGCGCTTTATCCTCCAAGATTTTTTTTCTTCTAACCTTTCATTTATATGTATTATATAAGCAAGTATAGTTTAAAGCAACTGATATGCTGTTCATTAAAAAAAATTATCACTGCTACAACAATTTTTGAGTCAAGTTCATGCTGAGAACCTTGTAGGAATGAAATGATTTCAAATAGCTTCATCGCATTTTTCCTTTGAAAGTATTTATAGTTGAATAATGAAATATAAATGTATTTATTTAGTATGTTACACTAAATATTACCTCTCTATTCTGACTGTGTGTTTCATTAAGACAAGACAATACTACAAAACTATCAATATTAAGTTTAAGTATAGTTATAAAATGTCACCTTGTGGGAGAGGGGGGTCACAACTTCAAACAGCTTTAAATTTTGGAAATGATAAGCATTAAAAAAGTCTAACCAGGAGCTTGCTTTTTGATTCAAACATTGTTAGACATTTCATTCAGATAAAAAATACTCAAATTTACAATAGAATGAAATGAATAAGTGTAATTGCCATTATAGCAGTTTCTCATATTGAATAACACATTTTTTTTTTAAATACAGGAGCAATTTAGTTCTTTATATGAAAAATTTGACATCTAGTTATGACACTCATGACAGGTAGTTTTTGACTGGAGCATTAGATGTTGCTTTGAAGCCAGTTACTGAAACGACCAGTAGTTAGTGTTGCCAAGTGACATAGATACTGTAAAAACAGGACTCCTCAGCATCGCTGAAAAGAATTGCTTGTACAATATCTCCGGATATGTTATGTGCAGTCTACTAAAAAAAACATAAGCTCTGTTTGTCACGCAACTTCTGTTGCAAGCAAAAAACGTTGTTACTGCACCTTCTGCTAAACTTGTACAGTTTAAGGAATATAAAAAAAAGCTCTTTGTACTACATTACCGAAGAAATTCCCTTGGGGGAGCCTGTAACCCCTATAGGGCGCGTCCCCGGGTGGCGGATTGGGGAACGCCTCCATTGGTTTCCAATGGGTGGTAGAGAGGAAATAAAATACTCTCCGCGGACCAACAGGCAGAAGTTCAACCTTTTCTCAGGCTCTGGCAACCCTTTTTATGGATAGAGATTTTGGATCAGCTGGCAAACAAGGATGGTTTGCTATGCCGACGACATTGCTATTTGGCATACCGACACGAGTCTTGAGCAATCTGAACAATCTCTCAACTGCTCCCTGAAAGGAATTTTGGAGTAGTCAAACTCCCGAAAGTTGACATTTAACCCACAGAAAACATCGTACAGCATCTTCTCAACTGACAGAAAATACAGGCATTTATTCTCTTCAAACTTATCCCTATACAATATGCCCTGAACGTTAAACACATAAGGGAAATTGTTTTCTGAAATAAAGCTATATTCGAAAAGAAAATGTTCAAATAAAGTTAATACTTTGATTTTGGCAAGCATCAATTTTCGACATTTTCGCACAAGAAAGAGACCGATGAAGAAAGAAAGAGACCGACGAGAAAGAGAAGATGCGTTCAAGTTTTCTAAAAGCAAGATAAGATTTTTTATTCCTTTTTCTCCTACTCCTGTTTCTTGCCAACACTACATAGTTTACATCCTTTCTTTGAGGGGAAGATATTACGTTTAAGCAATCTTGATCTCTCGAAGCATTTTCATCCAAATTGTTTGAAAATTTACTCTGCTTTTCGCAATCAAAGTTTGCTAGTAACATTTTAAAGAGGAACATATTCATCGACGATTCTTTTTCTCTGGTCAATTGCGTTTTCTTCCGAAAATTCATTTGCTATGAAATTTATCACACTGGTGGGCTCAAACAAAAGTTCTTCCAGGTTAACTTGGTTGTATGTGAAGCATTAACCTGGCAAGCCTTCATTTTCGTTTCCAACGAATACATATCTTTCAGAGACTGCTTCCAGTTCAGTAACAAGACGCATTTTTGGACTTCAGTAACGCATTTTTGCAATGCTACAATATCGTTCAGCAAGCCTTGATAAATAATTTCAAAATCCTCATCGTCGCCTAAATCATGCTCATTTTCGTCATCAATCGACTCGTGTAGTTTTACGAGGGATTTATTGAATAGTTGCAGTAGCTCTTCAGCATTATTAGATATGTATAAATCTATTTTTTCCATGATGAGAAATAAATCATCCATGACGTCATATATGAAGTACACAAGGTTGTCAGCTATGCATACAAGCTCAGTTAGAGATACGTCTTTATCCTCAAATCTCTTCAACATGGAGTTAAGAAACGCTCTTTTGGTTTCTTTTTTTGAACTTATCAAGCCATATACAAAATCAGAGGCTTACGTAGTTTTCGTGCTTTCTAAACCCTCTCAATACTCCATTATTGAGAAAATGACTTCTGCATTTTGATTGGTTGTCTTATACCAATCACAGCATCACTTGGTATAGAGCTTGGTTCTTTTTGCGAGATAGATTTGAGTAATTCATGTGGTATATTTTTTATCATTCCAGGACGAGCTTCAAATATACTTGAGCGACTTTGCTGGCTCAATCGAATGCAGCATTTCCCAACTCTTTCAAGTTTCCAGCATATGAACTGGCCTATCTAGCTTCGTGCTCTGTGGTGACTTTGATCACCGCGCAATGTTGAATTCATTTTTCCATTCGTTTTTAACACTCCAGTTTGTGCAATGAGTTACAGATGAGTTAGTAAGATAAATTCACTTTATCTACCAGTTTGTTGGCTATCTTAGCTACAATAAGAGGATTTTTGCCTCCGGCTCGATCATTGGCTATTCCTAACTGAGGAGCCCATAATAAGGGCGAAACTGCAGTCTTAGGATGCTATGATCGAGCTGTGGGTGCATTTGCTACACTCCAGTTTGTTTTGCGATCGTACATCACTTTTTTTACACGCTCACTCTCATTTTGTTTTTCGCTCTATGTGTTCCGTCGGCTTTGCCTCTTTTCTCCACGCCAAGATCGGAATTTTAAAACTCACGTTTTTCCTTCCGTTTACAGAGAATGCTGTTTACCGTGTACTGCTAATGCCGACTAGAAAGACAGGCCCAGGTTCGGAGTTATCACGTGAGCAACTGTGTGTAGGCCCGGCGACAGACCTTGCGGGCACCGGTGCAATTAAGAAGTCCGCGACCCTAGATTGAGGCAACTAACATACTTACCTTGACAATTTACTTCTCCTCAACAAATACACGCATTGGCCATATTTATTTTTAAAGTATTGCATACTACAGATAAATCCAATTACAATGGCAAATATAACAAGAACAGTTAAAGCAATTTATGCATTAAAAATATTGATATACGTCCAAAGACATTGAAAGAGGTTACTGATGTTTTCCTGAAAATTCAAATCTTTGACAAAACGCCCTAAGCAGGCCCCTCATTTAGGGGAAGCAGGGGGGGTCAATTGCCCCCCCCCTAGCTTTGAGAAATCAATGCATTTACATATAAGTGGGCGTGGTTTTTAATGACTTCCGATGAAATTGCATTGTGTTTGGACCCTTTGCCCCCTGCCCTGGAAAAACTTGAAATGACGTCCCTGCCCCCAAGTCAAGAAGTTTGTAGAAAACATTGATTCTGAAATTTTCCTCTTAATGTTTTTTTACTGAATGTTCCGGTACATATCTTGTTGAAGCATATCTGGTTTCGTCATGGAAAAGTTTGACCTTGCCCCCCGTCACTTTGACCCCCTTACCTTTGACCCGTCAGACCTTGCTGGCCCCGGTGCAATTAAGAAGTCCGGGACCCTAGATTGAGGCAACTAACATACTTACCTTGACAATTTACTTCTCCTCAACAAATACACGTATTGGCCATATTTATTTTTAAAGTATTGCATACTACAGATAAATCCAATTACAATGGCAAATATAACAAGAACAGTTAAAGCAATTTATGCGTTAAAAATATTGATATACGTCCAAAGACATTGAAAGAGGTTACTGATGTTTTCCCGAAAATTCAAATCTTTGACAAAACCCCCTAAGCAGGCCCGTCATTTAGGGGGGGAGGGGGGTTTAATTGCCCCCCCCCTGGCTTTGAGAAATCAATGCATTTACATATAAGTGGGCGTGGTTTTTAATGATTTTCGATGAAATTGCATTGTGTTTGGACCCTTTGCCCCCCGCCCTGGAAAAACTTGAAATGTCGTCCCTGCCCCTAAGACTAAGTCAAGAAGTTTGTAGAAAACATTGATTCTGAAATTTTCCTCTTAAATGTTTTTTTTTTACTGAATATTCCGGTACATATCTTGTTGATGAAGCATATCTGGTTTCGTCATGGAAAAGTTTTCTTTTCTTCAGTCTTCTCTCCTTGACTTTGAAATCAGTTTCACATTCTACACTTTCAGCCATATTTATAGCCACTAGCTTAGCTTCAGTGTACGGATTTTGTCTCGCAGAACATTTAGTTCCTCCATCAGGTCACTTATATTCTTTGCCTCTATGTCAAGTGTTGCTGATCGGGCTTGTAACACTTTGTTTTTGTTACCAATTGCAACAAGCACTTTAAGTCATATCGTTGACATCATGACGCACTCAAATGATCTTAAGTATTTCATTAGCCCTTTCAAATCTGTCTTGCACTGTGCTGTTAAATTAAGCTCCTTACAGTCATTTAGGGTATGAATAATGAGTGGCAAATGCTTCACAAAATTTCGAACACTATCTACTCGGGCGGACCATCTCGTTTCGGAAATACTATGCAGGGACCATCCAATACGTTTTTTTAAGTACTCCCATCTTCGAGGGCTTCTAGAGAAAAAATTGTATGTCTTTTGCAACAACCCAAAAAAATGTTATCACTTCTTCGCAGCATTCAGCAGCATTAACTCTGTACACGTTCAGGCTATGTGCAGCACATTTGTTATAAAAGGTCAAATTGTTGTTCAATTATAATGGCTTGAGCGCCTTTATAAACTCCGGCCATATTTGACCCATTATCGTATCCCTGTCCTCTGCACTCCTTCAACGGAATATTGTGTTTGCTAAATTCGTCAATGAGCAAGTTATCCACATCCACTCCTGTTTTTTGTTAGTTAACAAAATTCAAAAATTGCTCGCAAATTTTAAATTCCGATTCACAATATAACAGATATCTCAAGATCAACGTTGTTTGCTCAATATGTGAAGCATCGGGGGTAGAGCCTGCAATAATAGCAAACTATTTAAATTTCTCTCTTTCAAAACCTTCTGTCGAAATCTTTCCCCACAAACTTGTATAAACTTATTTTGTGAGTCTTTAGACTGATAATGAGCTTGAACCCGTTTGCCCTCTTCTTGGGTCTTTTTTACTTTTGATATTTGCTCTCTTAGTAAAGGTCCATATTCCGTCAATAGCTCAATCAAACCCAAAAAGCTTCCATAGTTGGGATCCCCTATTTTTTCAGAGGTCCTTCTGAGAGATGATCACCGCTCTCCAAGAAACATGTCTACGGAGAGCTATCGTTGAAATATATCCCTCCAATATTTTGTTTTTTAAGCCAATTCTGAGTCGAGCTGAGAATGTATGTCTGATGCACCTTTTAGCCTCCTTTCTGACTCTCTCCATTGGATGTAGCTACTTTTGTAGAAAACACTTGTTTCATGCGCTGGTAACTTATTGTACAGCTTCCGCCATCCATAGTCCTTTTTCCATTCATCATTATTTAATAAAACGGACTAATTTGGTTTCTCGCCCCCCAATACTCTTATAAAGAAGCCTACATGGAAAACAAAATATGGACTCAGCAGTCTCTCTCCATACAAGCCAGTCTCTTCTAAAATTACAGTAAATCTAATTACAGAGGACAAACCGAAGAAGTCACTGCTTTTACTCTCACAAAGTGTAAAAATCTGCGAGAAACATAGTTGAGAAAAATTCGCACTGACTTTACTGGAATTAATCCTTTAGTATGTATCAAGCATTTTCAGGAATCGGATATCATCAGAATTGACAGATGGACAGTGAAATTAGAAATCAAAGAGTATCCGAGGATAATTCCGAAATTAAAAGAACGTGCATATCCAGTAATCTTTCCCAATCTACCTAGCTATTTGTCTTCAGTGTCTTCTTTATTCAGGAGACTTTCAGACATAGAAGAAAACTTCAACTTAGCATTAAATGAAAGTATAACTGAACATGCAAAATATTTGGAAGGGAAAAATATCAAAACTGGAGGATGTAGTAAAATACTACCAACAATAATTAAGTAGAAATTGTTACAAGTGGTCAATTTTCAGCAGTGATGAAAAAATTGTGGCATGCCTCATTAACTTGTCAAATGATCTTCCAAAATTAGTAATTTCTTTGACTGTTTAGAGTTCCTTAGAATTCCAGATAGTTCTGGACGAAATTGAATGGCCGTTGAAAATTGTGCCTAAGCATTTGCAAGTACTGAATTCATTTCATGTGTTAGACGAAATTATCGAATTGCTGAAAAATCCTAATGCATTAAAAGTAACATTTAAGATTGAATTAATATTTGACATGTTGAAATCTGTTGATATTGAAGGGCATGATGAAAATATAGAGTTCATAATAGATCAACTGCAGTTAGTGAATGTTTCAAAAAATAATCAAAGATACAGTGGAAGAATTCTTATTTTTGCATCTAGCATTTATGTTTTATCTTCGTCTGTGTATCAATCCTTATACAAATGTGGATATTTGATTCTACCCAATCCTAGAAACCTAAGTAAGGTCATCAGTTGCATTTCGTTACAAAGTAACTTGATAGATGATAGTGTCGAATGCTTAAAAATAAAACAAAAGTATTTAAAAGAACATGAATTTCTGGTGAACTTACTTTTGGATGAAATTTATGTTGAACCAAGTTTAACTTTTAAGGGAAATTCTGTTTATGAAAACAGTGAACATGACGTGCCTATTGGGGAACTAACTCCTAGCCCCGGTCTACGGGCCGAAAATAGGGCATGGGCAGGGCCATAAGGGGCAGTTCCTTATGTGCGCTCAACCATGATCTTTTTACTTTGCAAATGTTTCTCTTCTATTTTTTTGTAGTTATATAAATGTGTTATAATCTACATCTCTTGAATTCTAACCTTTGACTGTTGAAAATGATTATGCATATTTTGGTTAAAAGTTTTAATTATGAGCAATGGTTACCTTTACTGCTTAATTACAAAAATTTCCTTAGAAGGAGCATCATCTCGGCTAGTCTGGGTGGTCGAACTTAACTTCCAGGAAGGCTGAATCGAAGTCGATAATAAATTCCATATTAGTATACTGGGTAAAATTTTTGACGGGAAGTTTTGTAATTGAAATGCATAAATGCGCTAAAAATTCTAATACGCAATTTCAGCTTTACGTTGGTGTTGTTAAGGAAATAGCGAAGGCTCTTGACTTTTCTTGAGATTTTTTAACATTGACTTCTGAAAAATGAAGCATGGGGTACTTTTGATAAAATTACTAGAATAAACAAATGTTAAGAGAAAGGTGGAGGCTTATTCGCTATCCCGAGCTTCTTGAAGCACTCTTTTGCTTGCACATAATTAACTGCCACACTTTAAAAATATTGTTTTGGATTCAAAGAACATTCATTGAAATCTTTCCCGGTCATCTGTATGGCCAGTTTGATACCTTGGTTGTCAAATTACGTTTTGTCGTTGCATAAATATATATAAACTTGTTACCCACAAAACATGTAAGCTAATTTTACAAGTTTTCACCGTATTATTTTAGCAAACGCATTTTCGTTTGAATATTATGAGGTGTTAAAATATTGAGAATGAAATTCAAAGCAAAATTAAGTACATATATATTCAATGTGCTCGACAAAAAAAGTCTCAACTTGATTGAGATTTTATTTTAAAATAAAGTTATAGTAAATTAGTTAGAATTGACTCATAGTTAAAATTAAATTTACTTCACATTTTGCAGTTACCACCAATCTATTTATTGGATAAATACAGTTTGATAGCTATTATTAAATAAACCTGAGACATCTTAGTTTAATTTTGTATGTTTTTGCAATTAGAAATGATATTATATTATTTGCATAGGAGGTAAGCTATTTAAAATTAGTAAATTTATCATCTTACTGATAAATTTGAGAAAACAATTTTAACAGTTATGATTTGACTGATTCAAATTTTAACTGAAGTAATAATTGTCTATTGAGAATATTTTTCTCCATTTGTTTGCCCAAGTTTTTTTTAACAATTCTTTTCAATTTTTATCTGCTTAAAACTCTTACTTGGAATGGTTTACATACATTTTAGGCTTAAAATAGTTCGCTGTTGCCATAGTTATTAAGTAATTTAACGTCCTGTTTATGGGATATTTTGCAGATATGTGAGCAAAATACGACATCACTAGACTTTCCTTTTGCAAAGTAACATTACAGAAGGCATCTGTGATCAATTTTAAGCAAATCATTTTAAAATAGTTTAATTTTATTAAAAATAAGTTCGCAAAAAAAACTTACTTTCTGTGGCTACCCATGCTGGATCGTTCCTTGACTGATTTGTCTGAAAATAGCTGTCAATAAATAAACTGTGATGTCCAACTAGTGGTTTTATCTTGTTTTCTCAAGAAGAAGGACTATTTAACTTATGAAAAACAGCTTTAGTAAAATGATATACCCATTACAGGTTTTTGTATGCAGTAACTAACAAGCGTCCTGTTTTTAGGACACTGGGCATAAATGGGTTAAAATATGTATATGTATAAATATTTTATATTACTTATCAGAAAATATTACTGTAGAAATTATTTTTATATAACTTGTTAACTTCGATTTGATTTGTTCATTTTATTTTGAACAGTTTTGCTTTAAATATATTGAATATTTTTGCTTTGAATGAATCAATTTTATTTTACCAAATAAAGGGCTCGGGCGTGAATAGTGGTATTTGGCAAAATTGTAAAACTCGAATCATTTGGTGAAAGCAACGGTATGTGGGCATATGAGCAGAAATAATACAGGGTTTAAGGATAAACGCATCCCTTAATAATGTACCTACCTACACGCACTTTGTTTTTAAAATCAAAATTTTTCCGGCAGTAATTTTTCGAAATTTTCACAAGCCATACCTTTGATTTAAAAAAAAATGCAGTTACCACTATTTACATCCGAGCCCTTCAAATATGATATGAAGAGAATCGATCGTTGTTTAAAACAGACAAGCTTTTTTTTCTCGAAACAAGTGCAGCTATGCTCGTATGTTGGAATCTAAAACGAAAGCACGCTCCATGATCCGACGATGTACAGTTCTTCACATGACCTCTTTTTTCTCCCACCGTACCGGGGTCCGTCTAGCGATATTTCTAAACTTACCAAATTTCTGTTAGGGCCTTCTGCAGAGCAACGTGATTGGCTCATTTATCTCTCAATCAAACAGCATATGATCCCACGTAGCCTCTCAACCGGCGCGCATTTCAGTTTTTCCAGAGTCTGCAATTTCGTCTGCCTGTTCTGCAAACTATCTTAACCCATTAATGCCTGACATTTTTATTACCAAAGATATTTTGTATACTGGTTATAAACAGTATTTAATGGACAGGAAACATAATTAAAAAAATATTATGTAAAAGATATTTTTTTTTATTAAGGAAGGAAAAATCGTCCCTTAAAAGCTACGATAGACCCCAGAGGGTACACACTTTTTGTAATAAATTTTTTTTCTGCCTACGATATAGTATTTAAAAAGACTTTATAAGAAGAAATAAAATCAGCAATAAACTGGGAAGCTGGGTATAACTTTGAAAACTTAGCTTTTTTCTTGAGATTGTGAACGATGTAATTTTTGATAAAGATCATATTAAAACTGCTACAGAACACACTTTGCAATAGTTATATGCTCAATCTGTTAATAACGAATTGAAACAGTACCAAGGTACTAATTGAACACACAATTGATTATTTGGTTGAAATGTTCATTTTGGGGGAAATTCAGACCCTTTTTTGGACCGTCCCTAAAAAGGGACGCTAGGTATCAACGGGTTAAAAGTATATTTTTATATTTCCTTTGTTTCTTTTGTACAAAATTGTATGTTAATTTAAAATAGACTTTGCTGATGTGAGTACCAGTATTCTTGTACCTAAGAATAAAACTGCTGATTTATCATTTGTAAGTGTTCTTTATTGTTCTTCCCATGATAACTACTATGTTTACGAACGTTTTAAATAGCTCGTTAAGAGCCATTATTCTGAATATCGAACAAAACAGGGAAATTTTGGCAGTAACCATTTTTGATTTTCCTCATTTTTTTATATGTCAAAGTAGGTCATGAGAAATGAACGTTCTGAAGTTTGTAGCCCCCCAAAAAATTTTGTTCGCTCGGTAAAAATTCCCAAAGTTTGATGTTATGCAGCGCGAAATTGTTTTAACATATACAGAAAATTTATACCGTAAAATGGGGTGAATAGGAACACTTTTCAGCTTTGATTGTAAAAAAAGGAGTTAAAAGAGTTTTTTTTAATTTGATTTTTTGGACAAAAACTTCGGTCTTGCTTTACTTTTGATATTCCAAACAAAGACAAAACATTTTTAACAATTATTATTAAAATATATAGGAAATTATGGGTGCTCCGAATCACCCCGCTGATAGGGGTCAATCGGAACACATGTCAAAATTTTTATTTTTTTCTATTTAACCTAAACATGAGTAATATTTATGGGGGAGAATAAGAACAGATAATTACTATCAAATAAATGGATAATTTCAATACCATTAAACGTTTATAATTTGCCAAACTTACGAAAAATGAAAAGTAATTTTAAGAAATGCTTTTGAATTGAAATACAAAGATTTAACATGAATGGAAGTCACTCATGTCGTCCACAAATATGTACTTGTTCTTAAAACTAGCAATTATGACTTGGCTTAAGTTTTTTCATAACATCTCCTGGGATGAACTCTGCCTTTTCTTTAGTTTTTTAAAATCTCTAGGTTTCGGGGATTGTCCTGAAAGATTTTTTCGCTTATTCATCACTGTCTGTGTGCTGGACTTTTACTACATAAAGTCTATGTGACTTTCCCCCTTGTATTTTAAGTTAAAAGAAGTCTCCTGGAAAAAAATCTTTTGAAATCTGCAACTTTTTGTCATTCTAAGATCTAGTTGCTCACGAGAAGGGATAAACAGTAATAAATCCTTGTCCTTGCCTTGATTAGAGGAATTGGGATTAGAATCTTGAGTTTTCAAACAGTTTCCTTCAAATAAGTTTGAATGGGAACAACAGAACTAAGTGTTCCGATTCACCCCGCAAATTTTTTTCCTACGGCATTTTTCAGAATTCTTCATTTTTATGACACAATTTCTAAAAAATGTAAATTCTAAGGTGGTATTCTGTTGTTCAGATACATGAATAATTGAAACATATCACTCTTAGTTTTTAAATGTAAGAAGGATTGTTCTTGCATATGAAGTTTTGCAGTTTATGAAAATGTGATGTTTTCTAGCATTCCACGTGCAGCCCTCCTTAGAAGCCAGTAGCATTGCCAGATTGACAAAAGTATTTTTTTCCTACTTCCTATGATCTTACCTTTCTAAAAAAAAAAATTCATGGCGAAAAATACCCAATAGTTTATTTATGAAGAATTTCTTTGTACGGTCGGGAAGTTTTGTTCCGATTGACCCCGCTGTTCCTATACACCCCACTTTACGGTACTATGAAGAGAATATGTGGTACGAAAATTGTTTAATATATCATTGCTTTGAAGAGAAAAAGACTTATACATTTTTCAACTTTTCATAATTTGCGGTTTTTTAATCGCATTTAACTCAAAACAGCAACTCTAGAGAAAAAAAAGCTTTTATAGATTATGGAACCTACAGATGTGTTGAATAACGTAAAAGAGAAAGTTGCGTGGGGTCTCGTCTCGTTTTCAAGAAAATAATTTTTTTTGTATCTCATTTTATAATGCTTTTTTCTCATAGTAAAATGTGTCCATCAAGTAGATCAGATCTGCTGAAACTCTAAGTATATAGTAATGATATATTTAAATTTGTATAGGGAAAGAGAAAAAGACTAAAAACACTTAATTTTGTCTAATTTTTTTTTATAATTTTTAGTTTTTTAATTGCAATTAACTCAAAACGTGAAATCCTGAGACTATTATTGAATGCACATATTACTAGCTTTGAAATATTGGAAAAAGTAAATTCGGTGAGGTATCTTCAGGTGTATTCTAGTGAAAGGTCACAGTGACCTCCCGAAAAACAAAAATACAAATTGATTTTAAACAAATGAAGCTTAAAGGTCTTTTTGAGTTCATTTTAACGAGGTTCGACTGTATTAGAAGCAAAAAGAAGACTAAAAAATATGTATAAAATCATGGTTGCTTCAATTTTTATTCTTATCTATGAGTTTGGCTCTAGTGACTTTGTGACTGATTTTGTTGTTGAAAAGGGAAAGTTATCTGTGTTTTAATTAGGCTACTGTCTTTTCCCCGTAGACCATGAAAAAGTTTCTATTTATAATAGTCTCCCGCAGTCCCATTATTAAGACTCTTCCCGGAGGATATATATACTGTGCTAAGCGCAAAAGTCGTATCTACACTTATTAATAAAATTCAGTTATTGTCACCAAGTGGTTCTCTGTGACCTATTTTATCTGAATGCAATGTTTTACGGTCATTTGAGAACTTGAAATATTTTTTAAAAAATTCTAAAAAAGTCATCTGAATCAAAAACATGCGCAACACTAAGAGCAATATTGCAGTTTGAGATCATCTGCAGATAGTAAGATACACAGGGCCAACGCAAAGCCATAGCCGTGTCGGAAACCTGCTTTAAATCGGGGAACATAAATTGAACAAGTTTTAAGGGAGGGAATCATTAACTGAATTGACTATGGGCCTGCTTTCATTCAAGATACGGCTTCTAGTTCTGGAGTCACTGTTTAAATATGAGTGTATAAATGTAAGGGAAGGGAGGGGGAATAGTGAGTGCATTATTCAGGACCAAATATGTTACATCGGACTCGGACACATGCATGCAATGAAAAATTTGTTAATATTTTACTGTAGTTATGTGATAAACAATCATGAATACAACTGTATTAAAACTTACCTCAAAAATGGTGATCCAAATAACTCGTATCAGAGTCAAACTTTGTGGATATGGGGGTTGTTATAGTCCCCATGGCCAAAACCCTTTCTTCTATAGGCCGCTTGGTAGATCAGCATTTTTAGATCCACTCCCGGTTTTTATCAGACCGGCCCTGTAAGTGCCGGAAGATTTTCCTGCTTTTTTTTTTCAAATTAAAATAGCAATCCTTCAACTGACGAGCAGTTCTCTGCGTTACTACTGCTTGACCATTGAACTCTCGCGCAATTTGCTCGTAAACTTGCTGCTTCCTCTTTATTGAAGTCTTGTTCGTCTGCTTACACTCAATAATATGTTTTTTGTTTACTTCTTATCTGAAATAAAATTTCTTTTTCCAGCTTCGTAAACAAGCATCTCTCTTATTTGTTTGGCTTTTACATTTTGAAAAGTGACCAAGAAAAAAGCAGAAAATGGAAACGAAAGAAGACGACACAGAACAGAAGTTTCGAACAAAAAATTAAAACAACGAACATGTGATTTTTCTAGACACAGATGTAAAAGCTTCTCTCGTTGGCGGCTTTTGATCAGGTGACGTTGTTTACATCCCACAATTCCCAGTCGCATTTTTTTCCCTTCTCTTTCACGTGTTTCTCGATAGACGCTGGTTAATAATGGCTGCTGCATTTGAATGCAAGTCCAATTTTTCAGTGGTGGAAATGGAAATTTTAATGTCCATCGTCGACAAGTACAAGAGCATTCTAGAATGCAAACGAACAAATGCTGTGGCGAATAAATAGAAGGACGAGGCGTGGGAGAAAGTCGCTGTAGAATACAACGCTGTTGGCTCTGTGCCATACAGAACCACGAAGCAATTAAAAAATAAGTTCAAAAACTTAAAGGCGGTTGCAACAAAACGCAGGGCAGAAGACAAGGTTGAATCGTTTAAAACTGGAGGAGGTCCGACAAAAACCAGCATAACAGCCATTGACGAACGAGTCTACTTCATGCAGGTTTTAACGAAACCTCTTCCCAATAGATACGACTCCGATCATTCCTATCACCAGGATCCTCTTGAAGATAAGGGTGAGTTGCTTTCTGTTCTATTCTTTTTAACTTGCTAATAAAAGAGAAATGTTGCATCATCTGTCTAAAATGGGGTGACAAGAAATTTTTATCCTTTCCTTGTTTCCACAGGATTTCATTATCTAATAAATTTTAATATTCAATGTACTTTTTAAAGAATTATATATAATAACTGTGATTTACAAACAAGTATGAGAGCTAAAGATCGTTATCTGTTAGAATTCATAAATTGAACTTACAGTGAGTGATATCATTTCACTAATGCTTTCATAATTTCATTTAACACTCCAGGGTCCCCCGTACCTACCACAGCTTCGTGATTTAACCGGGATAGGGCCCTGAAGCGCGCTCTGTTCTTAATTTTGAACCAGAACCTAGGGTCGAGAAAACCCTAGGCCCAGCACCCCCAGAGGTATCGTTTCACTTGGAGGATTTTGTGACCACGAAATTTTTAACGCCTCCCAGCCACCATTAATGAAGACGGTGGATCTTTGATCGGCTGGAATCGAACCCGGGTCCCTCCGGACACGAGTCCGATGCCTGACCGATCGGGACACCATTGCCCTCACTAATGCTTTACAAAAATTCTAATAAGTTTTAGGTGCTAAAATCCACCAATAAATTTGGGAATGGGGGAGCTGTGCCCTGTTAATGGAAATGTACCCTGAAAGTATGATACAAATTCAGTTACGAAATAAAATATGGATAGAATAAAAATAAAAATGGTAAAAGATAGCTTATCTCCTCCAAATACAAAGAATTTTGTTTCCTTAATGACTTCTGTTGGATATAGATAAATAATAATTGCTTTTATCTTCTCTTTTAGCAGAGTTCTACGTGTGTGTTGATGATGCTCCAGCCAATAGCAGTGGGACATTAGTTCTTGTAAGTATTTGTTTTCATCGCATGTATACAATTTTATTTATACACAAACATATACTAGACTCCCATTTGGGGAACTGTCACTGCTCCTTGAAAGACACTGGTCTGCGGTGATATCTATTTATTGTTGGTAATCCATCGGACTACTGGTTATTATTTCTTCCCTGCCCTATATTTATGACTGCTGGGTATGTGGCGCGAAAAGAGGCATGCCCCCTTCCACTAAAAAAAAAATTTAAGGGTTGTTAAAATTATAAAAAAAGTCTGGGGTCCGTTTTGTACTTAATACTCTCGAGCAGTTGCTGAAACCGCTCCGCCGTTAATCTAGTCCTGTTTATTAGTAGTCCCCGTCAAAATTTTAGTGGTCTTATAAAAATGTAATATGTATGTGTATATTTCACTTGTTTTTTCTTGCATTATTTGCTTTAAGTATTTACAATCCAGACAGCATTTATAGACCGCTAGACAACTTTATTTAGGGCCTCTAACATTACTTTTTATAAAAAGGCATAATAAATAAAGCTAAAGCTACCATGCACTAACCTTATATTTTCCAAAATTATTTTAACGTTAAACCTATTTCTGTTTACGTACTTTCCCTGCAGCCCTATTCTCCTTAAAAAGAAGGTTGAAATTGCTTGTAGGTACAACTAGAAAATATTTTGGCCGACCAACTAGTAAAACTTCTATTTTACTATTGATGTTTGTGACTACTTCATTCAAACCAGACTCATTCAATTGATTTTTTTGAATCAACAATTTAATAGCTAATTTTCTCAACTTATTTAATAGCAAATTTTACTTGCTAACCTCATCTCACAGGGATGAAATGTTGCATATTAGTGTTATTCAATATTGGCTAAGAACAGTCCAAAAGATCCGTAAGATCAATACCATAGTAGACTAATAACAAAAAAAGATTTAAATAATATTTTTATTTACTTTGAATTATTTGAAAGTTTTGCACTTCGTGAACCATGGTTAAACATATTCAAAATTTTATATAACAGTAATTGTCAGATCGACTACTATTCGGTACTCGGCCAAATTGTTACTCGGTACTTCTCTAACTGTAATAATTTTTACAAAGAAACATATTACAAATAAAGGTTGATATGTATTGACGATTGAATATTTCAGAGCCCAAGCCAGAAACCTATTTCCAGTTCTTGAGTTTGAGCCTGTCTCATCTCTAATTTACAGATATTTAAAACTCGTGTAATTGATTGAAAATGAGATTAAACTATCATTTAAAGTTATTTAAACTATTATTTATAATATTAAACTATTTTTAAAGACATTTGGGAAAAATGAGAGGATCCAAAAAGTCGATATTCATTGAATAGTATTCATTTTTGGATATTCATGAGATTGTTTTTCTTTTTTTCCACAGGAAACAGAACCTTTCATGCAAGAGGAGGTTATTGAAATTCATGCATATCAGGACTACTCTACAAGTGGTACCATACCAGTAGCTGTTTTTAGCCCCACACCAGCGACTGGTAGCAGCACCACACCGGTGATGAATTCTGCCCCGAAAGCTGTTGCTTCCGATGCCAGGAGCAGGATAACCAAAATAGGCAGGCAACCAAATGCTTCAGTGAAGGCTGCCGAAGTCTTAGCTGCTGGTGCTGAAGCGAGAAAATCAGCAAACGAAGTAGAGAGTACTCAATTAATGAGGCTTCGGCAGCTAGAGTATGAGGCCCGTGCTGCAGCCATTCAGCAGGAGGCTGAATACAAAAAAAAAAAAAAGAACATGAACTAAAAATGGAAGTGCTTAGAGCAAAACTAGAATACTACAAGCGTAATAAAATGTAAGTTATGTATATATGTTAGTAAATATCTATGTTTGTAAGCCTTTGTATTCGTTTTTCAATTACTTTTTACACTCTTGAATTGAGAAAAATTAATCAAATTAGAGAAATACGCTTTAAAAAGAAATTCTTTTATCAGAACTGAATCGTAAGGTGGTCAGCAATTTAAGATCAATACTGCAAAATGACATGCTTGCTATTTGGAAGTTAATATTGAGAAAATATTGAAATCAAGCTATTTTTTACTAAAATCTATCCTAGTAATAGTTAACCTGATATGAACATGTGAAAAACAAAAAAACTTGTATTAATTTTGATGTAGTGCCATATAAGAAAATGTACCTACAATTTTTCGATATTTAAGAAATGAGAAGGTAAATATTGTGGAATAACTAGAGATATAATACCTATATCATAACTTTGAACAAGTATTACTAAAACCGTCTATCTTAAAACGTTCAGGATTCTTAAATCTTAAAATTGTAGCAAAATTTATAAATTAATCATAGAAGTTTTTTTTTTAGGTCGTAAAAGTGAAGACATTACACCATTTAACTAAAATGAAAAGTTTCGTTATTTGTTTACTTTTTTCTTTTGTATAATGATTAAAAAAAGCCTATTAAAATATAAACTTTACACTATTTGATAAGTGAAATAAAAATTTTACTTATTACATAATATGGTTACATGATAATAAGGCTCCACAATTCTCCCATCAGATTTAAATATATATTCAGCCACTTTATGCCCCCAAAAGTGTAATGTACTTTAAATAAATTAAATGGAAATTATTTAACATTCTCATGTAAACATAATGTTAACTTCGAAATTAATACAAATGATGTGTAACAATTTTTGTATTGATTAAGTTTGAAATTATATGCATGTGTATATACGGTCATTCATGTTATTCTTCGTATCCCCATATTAATTTTTTTAGCGACTAGTTTTGCAAACATAACTTTCAGAATACAGTAATACACAATATTAATTACAAAATAAGTTTGAACAATGAGTGCTAATGCTTCACATTATGTGCATTTTTTGCTAGTGTTATGTTAGCAAAGTAACTGCAATTTCAAAGACAATTGCATACTTTCTTTTCTTCAAAAGCTTTGTTAGGTTGGCTTATGAAAAACTTGTCATTACTAACATAATATGCATTACTGTGCAGCTCCGTCGCTGACTATGTTGACGTCTTTTTTGAATAATAGAAAAGTATAATTGCCGCAGATTTGAGTTAGAATACTTTTGAAAAACTATTACTCTTTAATTAACCTAACTCAAATTCGCTGCAATAACCCTGCAGAGAACTTGCATTTGATTGATGGGCAGTCAAAAGTAATTCCACTATACATAAAAATATGGACGGTTAATTATTTTGTATAAAACAAGTTTATACAGGCCCGTCATTTAGGGGGCAGGGGGGGGTCAATTGTCCCCCCCTGACTTTGAGAAATCAATGTATTTACATATAAGTGGGCGTGGTTTTTGATGTTTTTCGGTGAAATTACATTGTGTTTGGACCCTTTGCCCCCCCTCCCCTGGAAAAACTTGAAATGACGTCCCTGAGTTTATACTTCTATTTATTTTGGACAAAAATGTAACTGAATTGTTTGAGTTACCAGAAAATTTACATAAATTCTAGGTTTGCTTATTTCAATAATAAAAAATTGGTAATAAACTGTAAAATCAAATTAATAGCTAATTTTTATTATTCATAAAAGGTTATTTACAAAAATTATGCACAACATACAGCAAATTAAGCACAAAATATTCTTTAAAAAATCTAAAATACAATTTACTTAAATTAAAAAAACATGCATACAAAATTTACAAATTAAAAAAAAAGGAGACACAATTGTATTCCTTTTCGCAATTCCACTGTGATATTGACAATTATTTCGGCTGTTCAGGCTATGAAGCGTGACTCTCACTCTCTCTTCAAAATGGTCTCCAGCCAAAAACGCAATGTTGTGAAGCACAGCAGTAGCCACAATAACTGTTTGTGCAGTTTCCAGGCTGCATTTCAAAGGCACCGAAATGCAGTTAAATCGGGCTTTCCACACCCCATACTGTCTTTCCACGACATTCCTTGCCAATATTTGGGAAGCATTGTACCTAATACAAACGTTTTTATGAAAAGAAAATAAAACAAAAAATAATGATACAATTAATGTGAGAATTTCCCTTGATGTTCAGTTTTCTAGTGTACCCGTAGAAAAGAGGTGGGGTGGATGTATAATAAGTGCATTAGCCATTAATTCTGAGTCTAACATCTATCGTCCACAAAATGTATATTATGGGCGATTCTCTGTAAACTGGTAATTGGCTGTCCGGACTGAGAATTTTAAAAACAATAAAGTGTAATAAGGTAATTATCGCTCTTAATACAAGTAAAGCATTAATACTTTGTGGCCCAATTGTATTTGAAGTGATAACAATTTAATTTTTTTTTTCTAGAAATTATCTAAGCGCCAAAAACACAGTCCCCTGGCTGTCCCAATCCCATAGTCTGACTGTTAAAGATAGTATTTCAGAAAACCTATTAACACTACATAAGTTTGGAAAGTAATATCTAAAAATAGAATAATGAAGCTATATTTTTCGAATGAAATAAGGTATAATTGCGTATTTCTAAAACTTAAAATTGTCATGTAAATTCTGTCCGGAGTTTTTTCAAACAGTCCCCTGCAACAAATTCAAAGCTGTAATACGAAAAATCTATAACTTTTGCAAATTCTTTTTCGCATGAAGTTTAAAGTAATCTGTGAATTTGCCGAAATCGCCGAAAAAGGTGTTGAAACGCTACTTTGCTTAGTTTGAGAGCCACATTTGTGCTGAAAGTATGCATCGTGATCGTTGCGAAAACAGTGCTCTGGGAAGTGATTTTATTAATGTCAATTAATTTAATTATAAAACGTATTAGTTATTATGTCTACGATTTGTGCCTCAATTTATAGATAGTCTCGTAACTAATTACGTTTCAATAGTTTTGCAGATATTACGCAACAAAGAGCAAAAACACAGTCACCTGGCACAGTCCCCTGCCTCGTTATACTAGGCGGGGGGCTTACCTCCTATCATGATTTATCAGAAAAACACAAACTTCAATTGGCCCTCTTGCAAACCAAAGTAATAGATTCATTTTCTGAGCAATAGTATTATACTTATACGAACATTTCAAAAAACCGTGCCCGGACAGATTTCGTGTGAAAAATGACGAGTTTACAGAGAATAGCCCTTATAAGTACATGTAAACTTAGCGGATATTCAACAGTTTTGAAAATCTTCTTTTGAATTTGATTTACTCTAAAAGCGTATTTTTTAGTTTTTTTAAACTATATTTAGGATTATTTCTTCTTTCTTTTCAAGCAAAGAAATCAAACAAATAAATTTGTTGTAAAGGCTTTTTTTTTCCTTTTGCAAAAACGGAATACCGTTTAATAACCGCGCAGCTGGCAATTTTTTTCTGGAACATTTTCTTTAAGAGTAGGTTGGTGACGTTTGAAATCAAATTAGTGACGCATTGGAGAACAGAAAAGGGCACGCTCGCTCATGAATTTATTGCTTTCTTTGTAACAACTGGGTGGTGGAAGGGGAGGTGAAATGTCAAGAGGAAAACTGGTATCATATTCAACTCTACATTTAAATACTGATTGTAACGAAGGTACAGTGGCATGTTTAAGCGGATAAATGCCAGGCATGAATAAGCATCTCGCCCTTTAAGACCATTCTACAAACAAAATATTTTCTGAATATTTGCATTACTTCTTGATATACATCACTCACAAATAATGAAAAATAAAAAGTTAAATTGCTCTGCTTCATCGATGCTGTGGGGTATCTTCTGAAGGCTTCCTATGGGCCAATTTTTTATTTGATTTCGTCTGAACTTTCTTCAGACATAGTAATCACGCTATGCTTAAAACGCGCGATACATTCTTGTATGTAAAAACTCCCTTGGAAAAACCAACGGCAAAAATCAATCAGCATTAAATCACATATTGGTACATGTATGTACCAAATTTCATTCTAATTCATGCAGTAAGTTTTAAAGTAGAATCGCCCCCAAAAAATGTGTCACGCATATACACAATTACACATTTTCTTTTAAAAAAATAAACGGTAAAGTTGAATTCAGCACACGTCAGAACGTGTAAATTCTTCCAAATTGACAATTTTTCACTAATCCAATATTTTCTTTTACACATTATACAGGGTGTTCCAAGTCAACTGTCATGACCTCTAATTCCTCAACCGTTCGTCCTAGATGCATACTTCCAATTGCAAATTTGCTCAAAATGAGGTAAAGAGTCACAATATTGAAAGTTTGAAGTGAAAAAAATAATCCAGTCAAAAAATACGAAATTTAACTTTTTATAGGGACTCCAGGTCCCCAAACTTATGTTTAGGGAAAGAATCTCCATTGAAAAATAATACTAACACAAAGAAACGACATTTGTGCGATCAAAATTTGCGGAGATATTCGAGTTTTAAATGCGCAGGGCCCGTAAACAAATTGACAAAAGAAAATTTTTGCTCTGCCAGAGGAATAACGAGCTTTTAGATTAGGGACGATAATGAAATTTGTTTCGTCCATGTCAGAAAACATTCGCTTTTCATTGTATTCAAAAATAAATACGGGCGATTCTCTGTAAACTCGTCATTTTTCACATGAAATCTGTCCGGGCACGGTTTTTTGAAATGTTCGTATAATTATAATACTATTGCTCAGAAAATGAATCTATTACTTTGGTTTGAAAGAAGGCCAATTGAAGCTTGTGTTTTTCTGATAAATCATGATAGGGGGTAAGTCCCCCACCTAGTATAACTAGGCAGGGGACTGTGCCAGGTGACTGTGTTTTTGCTCTTTGTAGCGTAATATCTGCGAAACTATTGGAACATAATTAGTTACGACACTACCTATAAATTTAGGCACAAATCGTGGACATAATAACTAATATGTTTTATAATTAAATTAATTGACATTAATAAAATCACTTCCCAGAGGACTGTTTTCGCAACGGTCACGATGCATACTTTCATCACAAATGTGGCTCTCAAACTAAGCAAAGTAGCGTTTCAACACCGTTCTCGGCGATTTCGGCAAATTCACACTGATTACTTTAAACTTCATGCCAAAAAGAATTTGCAAAAGTTATAGATTTTTCGTATTACAGCTTTGAATTTGTTGCAGGGGACTGTTTGAAAAAACTTCGGACAGAATTGACATGACAATTTTAAGTTTTAGAAATACGTAACTATACCTTATTTCATAAGAAAAATATAGCTTCATTATTCTATTTTTAGATATTAATTGCCAAATTTATGTAGTTTTAATAGGTTTTTTGAAATACTATCTTTAACAGTTAAACTATGGGATTGGGACAGTCAGGGGACTGTGTTTTTGGCGCTTAGATAATTTCTAGAGAAAAAAATTAAATTGTTATCACTCCAAATACAATTGGGCCACAAAGTATTAATGCTTTACTTGTATTTAGAGCGATAATTACTTTATTACACTTTGTTATTTTTAAAATACTCAGTCCGGACAGCCAATTACCAGTTTACAGAGAATCACCAATACAGATGATACAAGACTACAAAACATAACAAGACAAGGTAAATTATTATACAATTTTATACAAAGATATTAAACACACGAAATATGTAGAATCTAAGAAATAATATATATTGCGATTACATTGTCCGTAAAGCAACACAATTTTCTACACACTGTTCCGTAGTGTACATCGTAACTTCAAGCCTTAACGAAATGCATCTAGTTAAGCCGATTTTATTCTGCAGTGAAAGGATTACGTTATTTCAAACAATCACTATACAGTTGGTAAATTTATATTCGCGAATTCAGCAAGACATTTTCGTTCTTTCTTATTCATTTTTTTCGTATTTTAATTCCCATGTTAAATAACTTTTACAGTTAAATATATTGAAGGAAAATAAAGAATATTTTGTTATTAAAGAACTCTGAATGGTGCAAATTTCGCGTGTATATGGCCCCAAAATCACTTAAAATAACGCTAGTGTAAAGTGGTATAAGTCATAAAGTTTCATGTTTCATTTCTCCATGGATTTTGATCGCACAAATGTCATTTTTTTGTGTTAGTATTATTTTTCAATGGAGATTATTTCTCTAAATATAAGTTTGGGGGCCCAGAGCCCCTATAAAAAGTTATTTTTTTTATGTCTTAACCAATTATTTTTTTCGCTTCAAACTTTCCATATCTTAATTCTCCTCCTCATTTCGAGCAATTTTGCAAATGAAAGTATACATCTAGGACGAACGGTTGAGGAAATAAAGGTCATGACGGTTAACTTGGAACACCCTGTATGTAGAAGAAAATAAAAACACCTCTATTATTAAATAATATAGACTTGCTTTCCATCATGTAAGAAATTTTAACAACAACCAAGTTTCAAACATTGCATATCTGTCTTATTCATTTCATTGTTCTTCAACTTCTTTTTTAACACTTAAATTTTCTTTTCGATATCAATTAAACTTGTCTTGGGCTGCTCATCTATTCGTTTTTAAGTTGGTAGATAGCGAGTCACGGTGAAATAAGCTATTGTAAAAATAACGTACGCTTATTTGAAAACTATTTGTTTCTTGGAAAACGCTCGAAATAGTTACAAGCCGAAAGGGTAAATTTTTTTAGTATTTTTCAAAAATTTCAGTCCACACTATCGTTAACGCACACGTTCATCAACAGCAATTAACAATCTTTTGCTAGTTTGGTGATAAAAAGCCTTCTCGTATGTTTTAATTTTTAGTACAAACTGTATCAATATCGGACCATCTACATTTTTGTCTGACGACATTTGGACTGGCGACACTTTGTGGAACGGCGACATCTTTGGCCGGCGACATTTTGAACCGGCGACATTTTGACCCGCAACATTTTGGACCCGCGACATTTTGACCCGTAACATTTTGTCCCGCGACATTTTGTACCGGTGACATTTTGGACCGCGACATTTTCGACCGGCGACATTTTTGACCGGCGACATTTTGGACATGTGACATTTTTGGCCGAAGACATTTTGGGTCGGAGACATTTTGGGCAGGAGACATTTTGGGCCGGCGACATTTTGAAATGCCGACATTTTGACCCGCGACATTTTTTTCCGACGACATTTTGGCAGCGACATTTTGGGCGTATCCCGGAAAAACAACAGTTTTTTTTTTTTTTTTTTGTTTTTGCATTGTGTAAACTTATTACCCAAGAACTTGATTCGCTTCTTTCGAATAGTTACGTAAATTGCCATAGCTTCACGCTTCTTTTTCTGAATTTTTGAAGGAAATACTTATAAGTGCACGGTACATATTATGAATAAAATAGCAAACAAATACCTCTAACTTTTCTCATTCCCTATTTGTTAAATGAAATAAAAAAGACACGCTTGTATCTTTTCTTATCCTCTTACTTTACACCAATTTTAAATAATCAATTTTAAAAATCCATATTGAGTCGCATTTTCCGTGTTATGGATTACTAAATCAAAGTAGCTAAACTAAAAATCAATATTTTTTGTGTTTGGCTGTACGTGTGTGGTATCTAGTGTTGGATGAATTACCTCACGGAAATTTATGATCTATGCTATCAAAGCTGACGAAAAAGTAGCATACGTCAAAAATTCTCCGAAGAAAAGAATGTCAACTCGACCACCTGAATGTTTTTTTTGCTTTATTTAATCGATTATTCATTGTAGCTCTCGATTATAACTCAGGATTTTTTTTTTCTTTCAGCATGGAAGGATAGTGGATATATAAATATATACCCTTATGGTATGACTATAACTTGTAATTGTAAAATATTTCGATGAACTTAAAGTAAAAGTCATTTATGAACATTTTATAGATAGAGAAAGTTAAAAACAATAGATGTATAATAGGGTGGAAGGAAAAGCAAAAATTTTGGAATCTTAATTTGTAATACCCGGCAAAAGCTGTGCTTATGTAAGTAAACTCATGTTTGTGAAAATTGCAACACCATGAAGGAATCGTCAGAACTGAATGACATTTAATACACAGCTGAGTGATAATGGTACAAGTAAATGATTAAACTTAGAAAGAGAGCCAACAAACAATAAAAAACTGTTAAAATTAGTATTTTGTGTAGCCACCACGCGCTGCAATAAGTGATGCTACACGACGTGGATGGAGTCAAACATATTTTAATTGTCTGCCTGATCAAGAGCATTCCACACTGTTTGTATGCATACCTAAAGTTCGTCAGTAGCAGCAACAGGACGTGGATCACGAACGAGACGTCGACCAACGAAATCCCAGACATATTCAATCGGCGGCATATCCGGGGAATATGCTGGTCAGGGAAGAAGCTGTACCTGCTGCGATGCAAGGAAGGATTGAACAGTCCTAGCGACATGGGGCGGGCATTATCCTGCTAAAATACAGCGCCAGGCAAGCCTTGAAGGAAGGGGACTGCTTGGGGCAGTAGAATTTCACTGATGTACCGGTTGCTGTTCAGGTTGCCCACAATTCGTAGCAATTGATATTGTCCGTGACATGATATGGCACCCCAGACCATGACTTCAGGTGTTCGTCCACTGTGATGTTCGATAATGCACTCTGGAAGGTGGCGTCATCGGCATAGCGTCGGACGTGAATGAGGCCATCATGGTACCACAAATTAAAAAAGGATTAGTCAGAAATCACAACCATACTGCCAATCAGCACGCCAGTCCTTATGCTGATTGGCCCATTGTAGCCGCAGGCGGCTATGGTTTAGCGTGAGGGGGATCCTGTATGAAGGAAAACTTGCTCACAGTCCTCGCTGCAGCAGACGTCTACGAATTGATGAAGCCCGCAATGAAGCACCTGTAGCCATTGACCACTACTGCCAGTTGTTCAGAAGAAGCTGTGCAGCTCGTCTCTACCATGCGGATCAGGTGTCTATTATCACGCTGACGTCACACTTCCGGGTCCACTCCCGGATTTCCAAGTTGTCCGACACTCGCCCGTCCACTGCTTCCAAACACGCATCACTGTGCTGCTGTTACGCTGCACACGAGCGGCTACTTCACGATAAGACAATCCAGCTTCACGAAGGCCGATGATCCTAACCCGTTCAAACTCCGTAAGTTGTTGAAACGTCGATCTTTTTCGTCGAAGAGGCATAAGCAACGTCTGAGCTAACGTTTATCACAAGCAGATAACCACCTATAACCATACACGCCTTGCTGCAGACGTCTATTTATTCGGATAAATCCAGCATTCAGAGGGCGCCGCTCAACGTACGCATGCGCTACAAGTCTAAAATTCTAATCATTTGCATGTCATACACTACTTTGTATCGGCTAAAAATTTCAGCCCATACGTACAAGTCCTTCACTGTGTTGCAATTTTCACAAACATGAGTTTACAATACACATGTAATATATTATCAAGATTGAACAACTCCTTAGGGTCCTACCAAGGATTGCATTTCTTTAAAAATACGAAAAAATGTCAGTTTTCTAAAAATTTTTGGAAAATACAAATTATCACCATTTTTGTCCGAATACCATTAAACTGCTTCCTTATAACACTCTTTTCATGCATCTTTCAAATTATTTAAATTTCATGCAGTATTAAGTTCGTACATAAACCGTAAAGTTTCGTGAAATTAACCAAAAATTGACGTTTTTGTGCACACAGCAATACTTCTTTCCCAGGTAGCACAAATAACCTTTAAACGTTTTATAAACGTTTTTAAGCGGTTGTTACAACGTTAATAACCATTTTACAACCTTTAAAAAACGAAGTGTGCTACTTAGGTTTGTATTCCAGATACTCTTTTCTTGCAATGAATGGGCAAAGTGCAGCTTTTGGTTGTAAATGTAGTTTTCGTTACATTAACAGCCCAGAACGCACCACAAGGTGGTAGCTGCATTTCGGGTGTCATTCTGCCTTTCCCATTCACCCAGCCACGTTATTTACATATTTTCAACAGATTTATATAAATGAAATAACGACCTAATGTTAAATAGGTTTCTTTGAATCAAAGTTTGAAGTTAGATTGACTCAGTTTTGGCATTCATGATTGCGAGGATTAAGTTTTTCATTTAAATTCATATATTGTCTCTCTTTTAAATAGCAATCTACCGTCTCATTAACCAGTTTTATAACCTTTAAAACAGTCGGAGTATAGAAGAGGTATACTTATTGAATCACTGATAAAGTATAACTTGATTTTTAAAAGTTAACTTATTAACGTTGCAGGAACTCATGGAAGATATCGAAGTTTTAAAAACGGATTTAAAAAACGAGTATAAGTACTTGATGGACATTGTCAATGTAGTACAAAAAGTGACCCTGATCTCACGATTAAAAGTCGGAGACCTTTTAATCATTAGTTTTCATTTTTTCGAGCTAGCAGAGTTATGAAGCTTTTCATTTTCAAGCTTAATTTCTAATACTCGTCAGTTATATCATTAAAAAATATGCTTCTGTATAGTTCAAGAAATTAGAGATTTGAAAAAAAGAAAATTTCTGTGAAACATAGAGCTGTAATCATATTAAAAAGTACACATTCTGTAAAAGTTTGGAACTATAAGAATAAATTGACTGGTTAACGCGTGCTTACTTTCCTCCCATTAATGATGTCCATTAAAAATATCTCATAGTTTGAACTTTCAAAACTTAATATTACTCATAAAAGTTCTCATTTAGTTATCAAAGGTGTTTTCTGATCTTGTATACCTCTCTGTAACCCAACTCCTTTACAGTTTGACTATCGTCCATTGCCATGGCCCAATATCAAGTTTTAAAAATCAACAAAGCAGGCATTTCTTTGAATCACCGGATCCACGAAGAAGAGAAGATTATCTATCAAATGAATTATACATTCCGTAACTTTCATTATACCTACAATTCCATGTTTCACGGAAATTTTCTTTCTTTTTTTTAAATTTCTAATTGATTGAACCGTACTGAAGCATATTATTTAAGGATACAACTGACGAGTATTATCATCCCATTCGAAATTCATCTTAAAAATTAACAGATTCATAACTCTGTTAAAACTTCTTTAACTTCTTTTAATTCTAAAATAAAAGGGTTAAAAAATGCAATTAATACTTTTTTAACGACAAGTTGACCCGAGCAAAGCATTTGCGCTTGAAAACAATTCAAAAATGCAATTTTTTAACTTTATGTTTCAAAAACCAACCCCAATATGAATTGTTTGTTTCCTTTTTGCCGTTGGCCGTGAAACAGAATTTAAATGATGCCTAACTTTTGTAGTTTTATAAAGTAATAAGGAAACGCAAGCAGAAAAAAAAATAAGAAATAATATTCATGTTGTTGCGATTTAAAATGCTGAAGTAAACGCTTTCTTTTCTGGTTGATTGCAACCAGGTTGAAGTGTGTTTCATAAATTTAAAATGAATTTAGAGTACATTTTCTTAGAAATTTGAATGAAAATCGACCGAGGAAAAATGTCATTCAGAAGCGACAAAACTTCTTAGTGAGATAGAACTCACGCTCTTTGCGTTTTTAGTCCGGTGCTATAACCAAATGAGCTATTTGGACTCACTCTCAAGGGTGACATACATTGAAACAATGCTTAATAAAAAACGGAATAAATTGATTTTCTTTAAAAACTACCTAATTGTGAGTGATTTCACTCTTACATTGTGGATTGTGAAATGTCGGTGAAAAAATATCTTTAAATATCCTATTTCGCAGCTTTCGGCAAAAAAAATCGTTTTATTCTGTTTCAGATACTATTCATTAAAGTAATGTCTTATAAAAAGAGACAAACTGTTGTTGGTTTTTTTTTTTTTTTTTTTGACAAAAAAATACACCATGTGTCTATTTTCATTTTTGCCAGCACGATGAGCTTTAAATTTAAAGGTAAATCATGAAATTGATAAAAGAAGATGGAAGATCTGGCGTAGTGACAAAAAATTATAATGTATAAGAATCTAAAAATTGTAAGGTGGCAGTTTCATTGTTTTTTTTTTTTAATTTGAAATAGACAACGTTAAATTTTTGACCTAAAAGTCAATGAAAACTAAACGTAGATAGAATAATATTACCAATTATATTTTTCAAATTTGAACATTTACTTTATTCTGATCTATGTGGAAATCTCTGTTTTAAAGGCCACAATTATCTTAGAGTACTGTCGTAAATTACTGTAAAATGCATAATGTATACAGTGTGAATTATTTGAATAATTTTGGATTAAATGGAACATATTTAAAATTTACTTTTTTACGTTTTGCATAAAGTTTCTTCAATTTAGACTTTTTTTTTTTTTTGGAATCACTACACTGCAGACAATAAATTGTTATTTTTACAGAAAAATACTGAAATCAGATGTTTCGGTTTAAAACTGTAAAATCTCAGTAATAAATTGTAAAACTAGCTATTTTACAGTTCATTACTGTAGAAATAGAAATTCTGCAGTTTATTACTGTAAATTTAACAATGCTACAGTTTATTACAACTAAAATTAGCTGTATTTTACTGTAAAAACAGCAGTGTTATACTGGCAGCAGAGGTTCCAGTTTGAAACTGTAAAATTCGCAGTAATAAACTGAAACTGTCAATTTTACAGTTTGTTACTGTATACTAGCAATTTTACTGTTTATCACTGTAAAATTAGCCTTTTTACCGCTTATTACAGTAAAATTACCGTAATAATAGCTATATCATACTGTAAAAACAACATTCATTTTTTAGTGTATCAATGCCTTGTTTTGAAAGCTCAAGTCAATGGCATAAAAGCAATCAAATACACAGTACTTTTCTTACTACCGTAATCGGGGTTGACTTTGCGACTGCCGGGTTGACATAGTGAAACGTGCTCGTTTAAACTAGTATAACTATTACGCAACTTTCGTGCTTGCTACTGGATAAGAAATGATTGTGTTGGGTTCCAGACAACTGCTGCTATATATTTGGTCATTCGTTTTACTTCTATGCAAGCTGTCATGGATGATATAGAGTTTTTGGCAAAGCAAGATATTTTTTATATAAAGAGTAAAACTTTCAAACTTTGTAATGTACAGAGTTTGAGTTACTTGCTTGAATTTCTACAGGTTTATTTTAGATTATTTAGCGTTTGAAAATCATAAATATATGTTTTTTAACGTTGAATAAATATAACCAAAATTTTCATGTTTGAATAGATGACTATGTGAGAGATAAAAACTGTCATAAAGTCAGTGTTTTGTTATTTTTTCCGAGCAGTTTTCCGGTCCCAACAAAGAAAGCTGTTTTAAAGTAAAATATAATGCAATTCTAGTAACGTTTGCCAATTATGCATGTAACAGCAGATTTTTCAGATTGTATTTAGGCTGTATTCGTTTATTCAGATAACTTGTTCCTAGGGTGAAAACCAAGTTGATGGTTACTTTGTTTTCTGAAATGGTGCGATCAACGAATAGTTGGAAAGGGTCGTCAAAAATAGCCGCATTAATGGGAGCATGCTAAAAAAATTAAAATAATAAGCAAAAATCTTTAAATACGCTTTATATTTTTTAAAATTTCAAATAAACTGCAATTGAATACTTAGAACATCACTCACATAAAATATTCTCTTAAGTTGCATTTGTTTTTTCTCTTTTTAGAACTTGATGATATCATCAGAATATTATATTTAAGCTTTTCTTCTCGTTAAATATCATGAGCAAATAAAAAAAAGAGTCTTGCTTAGGAAATATCGCAGTAGGAGTATCGAAAGATAATTTTTTCGCAATACATTCATTGAATTTTTTTTTGCAGCAAAACAAAGTTTTGTCTTATTTTTCGAATCCCTAGCTTAAGGAAATTTTCCCGAGGCCCAAACTTCCCAGCAGATGCGTCTAAAAATTTTTATAGAAACACATTGTGAATTTCAAGTGAAAAAGCGATATTAACTTTCCCTTTTAGAAAATTGTCTGGTTTTTATTCAAGAAGAATGTCTGAATTCCAAAGTTTCCGGCTCAGACGGAATTGCCTCTTACTATTTTTATTTATTTTAAAGGAACAACATAAAGTTGTTTTTTGCTTTTGCTTTCGTAACTTCCCTGTATCATTTTAAGTGCGCTATATATCACGCTTTTTGCGAATAATTATATAATTGAAACTCAATCTTTTGTTGAACTTAGGAGAAGTATTTAATTTGACATAAATATGCTACATATTTCTTTGGTATTATTTTCTTTTCTTTTTTTTACGATGATGATTTACTGAATGTAAAAAAAAAATAATAAAGTGTATTATTGGTCGCTTTTAGCTTTTAAAGAATTGTTTACGCTTAATGTTGTCAATTTAGCGATAATTTTAATGTACTTGATTTTTTTTTGACTTTTTAAAAACTATTACATACATTAATATTGTTTTTACCTATTGTTCGATTATCCGCGGTTACCGTTTCACCTATTCCGCAGATAATCGGGAGTTTACTGAATTTAATTGCTTCATTTTTACAATGGATAATATCGGTCCCGTTTTTAGTTTTTAAATTCCTTCGATTTTACGAAAACATGTTTAAAAAAATTGCGCATTTTCGTATTAGGCTATCGCAATCTTTCAGGATGAATATGACAGCTTTAATGTTTTTACTCGAAAGGGAGCCGAAAATTAGTTTATCCTGTTGACTGTCATCACAGTAGTGTATGATAGTGAAAACGTAGAATGAGAAGCACTATTTCAAATTTAAAAAAAAGAAAGCACCAGGAGAATAAATTAAAAAGCAACGATTAATTCAATTTCAGAATTTTCCTAAAATCGTCGTTTTATTTAGTTAATTATGTTAATATGTAATTCAGATAAAAACTTGAAAAAAAAAAAACCCGACTACTACTGACATACATATGAATATGAATGCCTGTAGTGTTTCCAACATTGAGCAGGAGCGCTGAATTTTCCCATGGCATTAATTTCTTGTGTTTTTTTTTTTTTTTTACTAAAGTCATTATTGGAGAAAAAATAAAAGCAGTTTCTTTCTAATTATCTCGGGGTTTAATATAAAAAAAATGTGTTTAAAAAATGCTTATAGAAATATTAATTTGAAAAAAAAATGTATATTGTGTATTTCTGTTTCTGAAAGCTACTTTCTCTTTTTTTTTTCTTTTTTTTTTTTTGTCAGATTTTACTAGGAATTCAAAATGGACATTTTGTCGCTAGGGAACATCTTCGTGACACATTCAACTTAATTTTCAGCTAAAATGTCGTTCAAAATTAGAACATGTTCTAACTATGCATTGTTAACAGGAATATAGCATCGTTTTAAATACTATTTAAATGCTGTTGTGCATTTCCGCATAACTTTAAGTTAAACCACCAATGTTACCTCGAAAATAATGACAATGAACATTTTAGTGTCTACTTGCTTAGCTAAATTAGTGCTTTACTGCATAATTAAGACACTCATTTTATTTTCAGGAAGTTGTTTGCTTAATATATTACACGAAATGATGCCAAGCAACTTTAAATATCTTAGAAACAACTTTCTCTCTCTCCTACTTGGTAGATTTTTGGGAAGCATTTTCTTTCTTAAATGTGTAATATAATGCTTTTTACTAAGAATTTCTGTATGCACAACATTCAATGAAAATAAATATAAATAAATACATAAATAAAATAATAAATATAAATCCATGTTTTCAAAGTATTAAGACTAAAGTATTAGTACTTTATTTTAAGTATTAGTACTTTATTTTAATACTTAATTCCAATTTCCATTTTGTCAACTTGTTCTAGCTGAAATGACGCATCATTTCCCTGCAGGAGTTCAATTCAACTTTGGACCGATGATGGTCCCCTTTCAGCTTACATGGGTCTAAAATTTTCATTTTTGATCGCTGAGGAGGTCAAAAAAATATAATTGGTAAATAATTCCAAGAAAAGGTAAAAATCCACGCAAATTACAAATAGATTTTCTCAGTAGTGTTATTCCTGTGATTAGTTTTAGCTACATTTCATTTTTTTTACTCTATGACAGTTTTCAACCATTCGATTAAGCAAAACTTTTTGCATTTAGCCTTGAAATTTGAGATAATGTTCGTATTTAAACTACTAAGTTATATAAGTTACCGAGTGAGACATATGTATTTTGTATTTTATTACAAAAAGTAAAATTATTATTTCTGAACGTAATTCCAATAGATTAGGGTCAAAATGTAAATGTTTAAAATCCTATTTTTGACTACGAAACGACGTTAAGAGTAAAGAAAAATAAAAGCAGTCTTCCATTTCTGACTTTTAGGGATACGAACACCAAAAGAAATACAAATTGTAAAGCAGTATTTTACAATTCACCCCTTGAAATCATATGGATTCACCCATTGTCGAATTCACTCCTATGTTACAGACACCTTTTCTAAACGCTTAATTTTAGATCAAAACCTCCCTAAGAAATATATAATTTCTTCTTTTCAAAACTTATCCTTTTTTCTAGCTTTCTTTTAGTGCGCTGGGTTCCGTTTGGCTTAAAACTTTATATTATTGGTCGATTTCTTCAAACTAAATTACGTATTGTGTGAATTTTCCCACATATATTTCATCGTCGATGTTACTTTATAGTCATATTTCCGAAGGAGGGTTACCATTTGAGCTGTAATTGGGTTTTTACTCCTTTCGAAGAAGTTGTTATCCTATTCTTGTATTATGGAATGTATCGAGTGTTGCTTGTTCTTCAATTCATTTCGCCCAGTAGAAGTTCCTCTGCATGCGTGGATCAATGGAAGAAAATTTGAGATAACTTGGTATTACTTACAAATGTGAGACTTAATAATGAAATGGGAGACAAAGAAAAACAATAAGAATCAAAGTACACAATTTTAGAAAACTTAATAACGCTAGAAATTACAAACTACATTAACATATGGCAGAAATGAGGAGCATATAATGCAATTTTTTAAAACAGAACTTTAAAATTACATAAACTGCATCAAAAATGCGTGACAATTTGGGCACGGAAATAATTATTTATTCACGTCTTTTTAAGGGCGAAGATACGTAATAAGAGTATTAATTGTGAACATTAAAACATAATTAAGTTATCCAAGCCTATCTGGAGCCCCTTTGTAATATTTTCTGTTTAAAATATTGTTGTTAGAATTTTCAATGTAATATTAGTAAAAAGAAATGTTAGTTAGTTAGCATTTTCAAAATAAAAGTATTTCATAAAGTATTATAATAATAATAATTGTTTAAATATTTCAAATATGCAATAAAAAAGTTTTTTTCGGAAGTACACAGAATAAAAGTACTACTAAAATTAGTTATTAGCTCTCGCCTAAGTTACACCTCAAAATTTTTCATAATATGTTGAAAGTAAAAATGTTCAGAGCTCTCGTCAGTTGTTTTTGTAAAATTTTAACACGACATAACAAATAAAACTTTGTCATTAGGAATTATTATTTTGCTATATTCCCTAGGCATTAGTATAGGAGCAAAGTGTGCAAAGTTTTATAAAAATCAGAATTGGAATATTTTGAGTTATCATTTTTGAAATGAACAAATATTGCATAAAAAGCTAGTTTCAGGAAAAATCTACTTTAAACTAAAACGTTTAGATGTTTGCAACTAACTCCTTCAAATACAAGTCAATATATATGCTTTTAAGGAACACAATAATAAAAATAAACCAGTTCGTTCCTTATGATTTATCCAACTAATTCTCATTTTAAGAAAATGATGTTTTGTGAAAAAAAAAAAAAAACTTTTTATCATTTTCAAGTCACTTAAATACTACATTTTTATGTATTTAGTTGTCGTGTTTTAAACAAACTTGAGGAAGGAAATTATTCATAATGATATGTTTTAGTTATTTCTCGACAAATATTGTTTTCTCAGTTAGCAACTAACTAAAAAAATCATCTACAGGAATTCAGAACCAAGTTACAGCAGTTTGGCGCACGAGAATCTCTAATAACCACTTATTACGTATGCAAACTAAAGGCAATTTCGTGTTGGCGAGTATAACCATAAATGCAATAATGTTTCACCCACCATCTTATCAACACCTGCAACAATAATTGATGACACTGAACAGTGTAATGTGTAAAATTAGGCTTATCACGCTTGTCATCAAGCTTCATGGGTGAACAGTAAATACGGACAAAATAGTAATCTTTAAGTGTAAAACCATCGTTCGAAGGTATCATTTTATTTTAATTATTTGTAAAATTATCAATAATAATTGTTTAAAAATGTTCGCTACTAAACCAAAATGGACATTTTTGGTCAAAAGTCACTGAATTGAAGGTAAAGAAGGTATCAAATATGAAATTTTAGAGAATATTCGATAGTTTGCAATGAAGTTTCATGGCATTCGTTTTCGATTCTTTACATCTAGGATACAAAATTGCTATAAAAATTAATAACAAAGGATGAAAAGATAAAAAAAGTTTTTTAATAAGAAAAACTTTTATTGAACACAAGATAAGGCAATAAATCCTTAAAAATATAAGTTTTTTATTTGTTTAACTGTGTAAACTGTTGAATATCATATTCGTAAGTATAGCATAACTTAATCGGGCAAAGCTGTGAATTCACAAAAATGACATTGGCTTACGACCATCTAACAAATTCATCATTTTATCAGTAGGCAGCCCTTTTTTTAGTGCTTCGGGAAACCATCGAACTTAAAAAACACGATTTTTCATATTCGTTATTTTAACATGGTGCCGACGATATCTTACTTTTAAAAGAACAAGAGCATTTTTTAGAAGACGCTTTAAGTTGTGTTACACATTTCCTTAGTTTAAACAAACATCACGGTAGTAGGGCATTAAAACGTTGTTAATCGCTTAGGATTACAGTGCGTTTCGATTGATAGGTCCACCAGTAAAAACGAAAATTATGCTGGTAAAAAAAGGTTGTATTGTGTACAAATTACTATATATAAACTACATTACTTCATTCAATGTGAAATAATACATTAATAATATACAAATGATAGGAATGATAAGAAAAACGAAAATTACATGAAACAGCTGTTTCAAAAAGATAGGTCCACTGAACCAAGCATCGAATAAATGTTGAATTAATAAGAAATTTTTCTACCTTGTTTCTGAATAAGCTCATAAATCCTATTTGGCATGGTTTCTACATGTTTTTTCAAACAATTTGTACCGATTTTTGACCATTCGGAGGAAATAGCATTTTTTAAGTCTGCAATACTGTTGTACTGCCTTCCGCCTGCATACACAGCTCTTGCGAGTATACCCCACAAGTTTTCCACCGGATTCAGGTCGGGACCTACAAGGTGGCCAATCGATAATGTGTACACCATTATCCAGAAACCATTCAAAAGTGGACTTTGCAGAGTGCACAGGAGCATTGTCCTGTTGGAACATGAAGAAGGGACCCCCAATGCGCTCTGATTGTGGAAGGAAATATTGTTCAAGCAGCTGCTGATAGCCAGCAGCATTCAAACCATTGTCTACAAATGCTATATCAGTTTTTCCTGTCCCTCCGATTCAGGCACACAACATAACGGAACCACCATCAGCTTACCTCTTCGAGAATATCCGTCTATCGTTACGCAGATCGTGCCAGTAACACTGCCAGCCATCTGGACCATCCAGGTTGAATTTCTTTTCGTCACTGAATATTACACAATGCCAATTTTGTTTCCAGGACATCACTTCCCGTGCGAATTTCAGTCTCTTTTCTATGTGCTTTTTAGTCAAGTTCGGAGTCGCTTTCCTCCTCACGTAAACTAAATTTCCGAGTTTCTTTGCCACTCTATGGACCGTAGATCTTGATACTGAAGGGTTTTGTAGCCTGGCTAAAGTGGATAAGCTCACATTTCCAGATTTTAAGTCCTTTACTACGCTCCTTCTTTGTCGGGGTGTAACTTTTGATGGGCGGCCTGGTGACTTTTTACTGCCATAAGTATTTCTAAGTCGCAAAAAATTGTTCACAACAGTATGCGATCTGTTTAGAAGCTTAGCTATTTCTCTATTCGATTTTCCACACTTTTTAAAAGCATCAATTTTTCCCTGCTCAACCAGCGAAAGACTGCAACGACGCGACGCCCCATTTTGCTTGATTACAACGTGACATTCAAACCTGTTTAAATACCTTCACAGCAGCCAGCCCTATCCCGCAGTAAGACTAAGCAACGATATTTATGCAAATATTTGGGAAATAAACGTGATAGGTGCAAATTTCTGAAGGTGGACCTATCTTTTTGAAACGGTCTGAAAATGAAAATTTGCATCAGATAAGAGGAAATGATTTATTTTTAAGAAATTTCATCAAACATAGTTATAACAATTGCAGATACATAATCACTGTCAAAAAAAAGTGATTCTTATTCTCAATTAAGAGCCGAAATTGAGAAAAATAAGGGTGGACCTATCATTTCGAGACGCACTGTATAATGCGAGTTCGTTATATAGTGGCATGCGTCAACGTTTTTCTTATTCTTGTTTTTTTTTATTTATTTATTTTAGTCATTTTTTTTTACCTGAAGCAGAACCGTCATTTCGAATTTTTCCAGGGGGAGGGGGAGGGGCAAAGGGTGTGTACACAATGTAAATTTGCCGAAAAATGGCGAAAACCTTGCCTACTTACATGTAAATAAATTGATTTCCCAAAGTCAGGGGGGAGGGGGAATTGAGACCCCCTGAACCCCGAAATGACGGGCCTGACCTGAAGAGACATGACCTTTAGAACATGTTACATTGCAAAGTGCTTTCTAATTTTCGAGCAGTAAAAATAAGGCATATAGTTTGTTGGCATTAAATGTTGTTGTTCGTCGAGTTTAGTTCGCCGTTTCATGGTGTTATTTTTGCGATCAACTTGTTAAACCCTTTTTAGGCACGTTTTAACTGAATATGCGTCATTCAAAAAAAAAAAAAAAAAAAAACGCAGACTACCTCAGCTACATTTTTTTTTATTGTGTAATCATTTTATTCCCTTTGTGTAATCAATTTATTCAACATACTTTTTAGTTTATAAATCTGGAAACACTTTTAACAACATCTTTTTGGTGTTTTTCTCGTAGCTATATACGTGAATGATTGTCGAAAAGTCTTAGCATATGCAAAAAACAACGTATTACACGTTTTAGAGCATAACCTAAAAATGTATGCAACATTTTAAAAGAACTATGTAAAATTTGAAAATTTAGATTTCGGTCTAAAAAATTGACTCTTATTTTCACATAATTTGTAGGACAAGTTTTTTTATTAGTTTAACTTATTTTATTTTTTATAGTGTGTTACTTTGTCACTAAAATGCACTATTTTCTATTTTAATCGATTATTTCAGAAAGAGCTTAAGTCCAAAGCACTTCCATTGAACTCGTGTCCTTTCTGAAACAATTCGATTCATTTTAAAACTAAGCTTTATACATACTTTTATACTCTAAACCTCATTTTTACTAAAACTTCGTACACGCTGTAATCAGGTAATAAGGGTTATCAAAATTGAACGTGGGGCCTTATTATACTCTTTTGTTATTATCAATATTTGTAAGTTTTACATTTTATTTCAAATCTTTCCAATTATGGTATGCATTTTTTAATGTAATTACGTCTCATCCGTTTACATTTAAGTGCCAATATCACGATGCCTTCCAAACGAGCAACTTATTCTTTCAAGTATCTGGACCAAATGCATATCCCATATTAACATTACAAGCGGGTTTAATGACAATAGTTTATATCCATTGAAACCACGGGCTATTCCAGAAACAGCTTCTTCTCCTTGTTTTTTTTTTTTTTTTTGAAATTCTATCTCCTGCAACTGACACAGTTGATGACGAAAATTCATTTCCTCATATCTCCCCCTGACCAATAATCTCAAGGCCTTCCGCATTGACAGCGCAAGAACCCCTTAACAAATCTTCTGGATTTCTTAAAGCATAAATCCGGCAAGCGGTATTATGAAAAATGCATTTATTTGATTACAGACGACATAGATAATTTTTAGTGCCATGATGGCATTTAAATAAAGATTTTTTTTCCTTTGTAATTTAGAAGAATTTAAGCATTATTAATGCATATATATTACAATTGATCTAATACTATTGTTAGAAGCTCATTTTGATTATACACTGAAGTGACAAAAGTCATGGGATAGCAATATGCAAATTTTCAGATGGCCGTAGCATCGCATAGAACAGGTATAAATGCGCAGTGCTTTTACAGAGCTTTCATTTCTGTTCAAGTTATTCATGTGAAGAGGTTTTAACGTGATGATGACCGCACAACGTGAATTAACAGACTTTGAACGCGGAATGTTAGTTGGAGCTAGACGCATGGGTCATGCCATTTCGGAAATCGTTAGAGAATTCAACATTCCCAGATCCACTGTGTCAAGAGTGTGCCGAGAGTATGAAATTTCAGGCATAACATCCCACCATGGACAGCGCAGTGGTCGACCGCCTGCACTTAAAGATCGAGACCGGCGACGTCTGCAAAGAGTCGTAAATTCTAACAGACAAGCAACATTGCGTCAAATCACCGTAGAAATCAATGTGAGACGTACAATGGACGTGTCTGCTAGAACTGTGCGGAGAAATTTGGATTTCTTGGGCTATTCCAGCAGAAGACCGACTCGAGTGCCTTTACTGACAGAACGACATAGCTTGCAGCGACTCTCGTGGGCACGTGAGCATATCGGTTGGTCCCTAGATGAATGGAAAACCGTGGCCTGGTCCGATGAGTCACGATTTCAGCTGGTAAGAGCCAATGGTAGGGTTCGAGTGTGGCGCAGACCCCACGAAGCCATGGACCCAAACTGTCAGCAAGGCACTGTTCAAGCTGGTGGTGGCTCCGTAATGGTGTGGGCTGTTTTTTCATGGCATGGACTTGGTCCTCTAGTGCGACTGGACAGAACATTGACTGGAAATGCTTATGTGCAGCTACTTGGAGATCACTTGCAGCCATTCATGGACTTCATGTACCCAAACAACGATGGGATTTTTATGGATGACAATGCGCCATGTCACCGGGCCACAACTGTTCGCAATTGGTTTGAAGAAAATTCTGGACAATTCCAACGAATGATTTGGCCACCTAGATCGCCCGACATGAATCCCATTGAGCATTTATGGGACACCATCGAGAGGTCTGTTCGTGCCAAAAATCCTGCCCCATCAACGCTTTCACAATTATGGACGTCTATCGAGACAGCATGGCTCAATATTCCTGCAGAAGACTTCCAACGACTTGTTGAGTCCATGCCACGTCGAGTTGTTGCACTTCGCCGGGCAAAAGGAGGGCCGACACGATATTAAGAGGTATCCCATGACTTTTGTCACTTCAGTGTATATGATTGTCGTATTAGATACTAAAATAATACAATTTATTATCTCACTATAGTATGATAAGGCCTGATGACCAGGTTTTTTTACGATGCTTAATTCCGTGTTTGTTTTGGCAAAAGTGGCAATTTTTTTCTAGTTTCTTATAGTAAAGGATCTGTATGCTTACTTAATGTTACAATTTGTTGTTTCAAATCCATAGTTTTTTTTTATTTGAAATTTACCTTAGGCAATCTTTAATAACCACATCTAGCTTATTTATCTTTGCCTCATATTCCCTTACATCTCTATTCTTTCAATGTTTTTTGACTGTATTCATCTTAGTTGTTTTTTTTTTTACTTTTTTTGTTTTTTTTACTGCAAAGCTACACCAGAAGAAATCATCAATTACATTATATATGTCATTTTTTGAATTTTGACCTAACTTCTTCAAGTGTTCAAAAATCACAACATTTAAAGCTATACAATTTTTTCATTTTTGTAAGTAGACATTTGAAATTTGTAAATGGCGTGCAGTCCAACATAAAATATTTAATTGGATTAAACGTTTATCACTGCAGCATTTCGAAAACTGTTTTCTTTTAAGTAAATAGGTTAATACAACATGAATTGTGTATTCATATACTAGCTGAAGCATTATTTTAGCATAATAAAGTTAGAGCGGTTAAAACATTAATAACGAATATGAGTTTGAAGTTCATGTATCACCACAATGTCTAACAACTTTTACCTCCCTCAGGCCAGTCATTTAGGGGGGGGCAGGGGGTCAATTGCCCCCGCCCCTGACTTTGAGAAATCAATGTATTTGCATATAAGTGGGCGTGGTTTTTGATGTTTTCCCGATGAAATTACAATGTGTTTGGACCCTTTGCCTTCCCCCCCCCCCTGGTAAAACTTGAAAAGACGGCCCTGGCATCCCTTTATAAATTACCCACATAGCGATAAAACATCAGAACACATTCCTAAATCAAAGCGTTATAAAACAGAATAGGATGTGAAGTGTAAGAGTTAAATACGTATAATTTAACAAGGTATTTTTTACAATAGCGTTTATGGTTAATGAGCTATTTAAGTATAACTTCACCTTAACAAATCAAAAAAGACAGTTTTCCTCACATTTCATTTTTAATGACGTTTAAACATTTATCCATGCACAGCCCAACTATTTAATAAATGATTCCACCCTCAAATATAATTTATTAGGGACTTTATGAGGATTTAGTACAGAAAACGAGCTTTCCAAATCGAAAAATAAAATCTACAACGGTAAAGGCATTTTTCAGTGTTTTCAATTTATTAAATGATATTTCTTATAAACTAAAAAGAGCTCAGCTTATCGTCTCCTTTTCATTTTCAAAATCTTCAGTTTAAGACCCTTTTTTTTCTTTTCTTCTTGTCAGGAAAACCAAGCAGTTACTTATAAAAATATTGAAAAAAAGAACTTTGATTTAAGGCTTCATACTAACGTAAATGATAAGAAAGAGTAATTGAAGTAATGGATATATTAACCTTTTTGGCAGCCTCTGTGAAAACCTTTGCCATTTCTAAAATGTGATATAATTATCATCATAATTATGGAATACTATTACATAATCTTAGATTGTAACAGTAGGGGAATATGGGGCAAAGTGAAATAGCGGGGCAAAGTGAAATTTTGAAATATTTTAACAGTTTGCAACGCCACCTATCTAGCAATATTTTAACTAAGTTCCTAGGCATATAGTTGATTCCTGGCAAAAAATCAATAGCTCTACAGATGAAAGAAAAAAATTATACAAGTCATTTTTCGAATTTGATACCTTTGTTATTTTCGTGGTTTTTCAAATATATTTCTTGTCATTAAAAAATTATAAAATTTGTGTAATTGTCATTTTACGTATTAATTGAGGTATATCGATATCCAGTTCAGTCCTAATTTAATTTATATTATGCATTTTTTAAGTTTAAATGCTTAATATAATTTGCCAAATGCACGCGGGACAAAGTGTAATAGTTCATTTCGTTTACTTATGCATTCATTTACCATATCATGTACGTATTTCTTCATTTACTAATTTATCCACACACTTTTTTACTTATGAATTCACTTATTTATTCATTTGTTCACTTATTTTGTTATTAATTATGTGTTTGTTCACTCATTTATTTTTGTCATATATTAATTTATTTATTTATTTGTTTATTTATTACTCTTTTGTTTTCTCATTAATAATTCATGTTCAATTATTGAATCATTCATTTGATGGAAATTACTGTAAATCATCAAATAGAAAATGCTTCATTACAAATATTTTGTATTTTTCACTTTCCCCCATGGTTTTTAGATGTGAAAATTTTCCACCCTTTTTTAAAGCTGCAAAATAACTGCCGAAAATGAAAAATAATATTTCAACGCAAATTGTATTACAAAATATATTATTCCTCCTTTATGTACAGTAATTTTGAGGACAAATTTCCAATTTGTTCATATTCAAACAATTGAGTTATCTTAACTATTTCTCTTTGTCCCATGGTTAACCAAATCGCTCAAAACGAAACAAAAAAAAAAGAAACGTACGAAACGTAATATACTTTCAAATACATTAGAAACTTAGTTCCAGTTACATTACAAATCCATCATGTTCAAATGTTTACGACTTACGCCGCAATCTAATTCATGTTTAATTGCGTTGCATAATAAGAAAGCCATCCATGTTATTATTAAATTGAGTAAAATTATAATGCAAAAGTTTTCAAAACTCTTTGTCTGCGTTCAAAATATTCAAAAAGGCTGTGGCTCTGAAATTGAAATTTTTCTACGAATGCCGTATGTCATGGGTTCGATTCCCACGAGAACCATGGGGGTTATTTCCTCCCTCTTTGTGCTGTAAATATTTCTTGTGTTAATTTGTAATTGACAAACTAGTCCAATCTTTCGAGGCAGTGGCATCCTGTATCTTCTATGTGATTAGTGATTAAGTACGAACATTTATTCTTCCGTTGGTTCTGTAATTACAATTATACGGTAATTGCACCCCAAAAACCTTTACTTTTTTTGCACTTTTCTAGCAAGACGCCTCAATTTCTGATTATTAAGGCTTTCTTTTACAAGTCTGATTCTGCAGGTATTGTGAAGTACGGAATAATAAGACTGGAGTGAATGGGCTACATTATGCAGAATGACATAGTTATTAAGGAAATAATTGAAAATTGATCCGTGAAATATGTGAAAACCGAAATAACTTTAGATATTAAACTTACCACAGATAAAAAGTAAATGTTTACTAGAAACAATAATGTCATGGCTCCTTCCTTCAATACACAAGTTCGTAAAATAAAGTACGCAGGAAAATTGAAGGGGCAAGTAGATAAAGGTGATATGTGATAATTTTGGGAAAACATACTTTTTATCATGGATGAAAGTAATAAGTTAATAATTTTTTTAAAGCTTTTTCTTGAAATTAAAAAAATAGTCACATATCACCTTCATTCACTTTTCCCTTCAATTGGGTCTACGAATTAACACAATTGAACATACACTAATCTGAATTCGTGTAAATCGGTGAAATTCAAATGTCACATATCACCTTTATCCACGGGCCCCTTCAATTACAAGAGTTATATTTACCAGCATATAAAGTGGCGTCATTCTCAAGACCCTGCATTTTTCTTTTCAGAAAGATATTTTATAGTAGTATAAGTTTCATTGCTCCAAACTTCTTGAAAGCAATGCAATATAAGTATAAGGTTGATGCATAAATTCCGTAGTTTCTTTGTTGAGGTCTCAGGGCACTTATTTTCCAATTCAAAAAAGTGACTGCTTACGGAATGGGAGAAGGAAAAGGGAGGAAAAAAAACTTCATCCGGAGTGAATATGTGGTGAATGTTATGTTTAAAAAAAGAATAAATGCTTAACAGTGCTGACAAGGAACTAAACGAAACTCATACTCCAAAGTAGTTTATTTTCTCAAATTTCAATGCATTTAAAATAGTAGCAGTTCTTATCTGCTCTAAAATGTGCATTTATTATAATTGGTATCATTTTAATGTTTACTCTTTCAGATTTAAATCCTTTACTTTATCGGTCAATTTATATTTGTATGATATAAAGCGTCTAATGTGTTTTGTGTTGCATAAAATTCAGTCAAAAAACATTTACTTTATTCTTTGAGGAATTCATCTCATCTCATTGCTATTACGATCTTTATCACCACGAGTTTTTATTTACGATGCAATAATAAACTTGTTAAGTATTTAGTTAATGCGATGAAAAATAAACTGTTGACACAGTTTTTCAACAGCGAACCCTTGATTTTTTTAAGCAGTCAAGAATTTGTTGTTTTTCCTAAATTAAAGTTGATGTTCTGATTCCCGTGTTGCTTTGCTGGTTTTTCGTTCATTGTTTGAACAAGGAAAGACTCATTGTCTAGCACTTGGCATTAAACATATGAGCAGGTATCAAACTGGCTGCTTACTACTGTATTTATCAAGTATTGAGGCAATCTTACAGAATCAGTACTTTAAATATTGAATAATTTGTAGTATATTCGTTTCGTACGCAAAGTGTACCGGATGAGTTAAATCCATAAATGAGAAAAAGCAGTTAAAGGTCTTTATTAACACATACCCAAGTAGCACACTTCGTTGAATATAGGTTGTAAAATGGTTATTAGCGTTGTAAAAACCGATTAAAAACGTTTAAACTTTTTTGTGCTTCCTGGATACCTTTTATATAATCCTTTTACGTCCATTTTTCCTTTTCTTTTTTTTCAAAATTAAGCGTTATATATATATTTTTTTTTGATCACTGATTTTATTTATTACTAATTTATAAAAAGCACGTTACTAGTCATGGAGAGCGTATTTATTAATACCACTTTTCTCAGAGACAAAACACAGACTGTATCTTCTACATAATTAATATACCCCATTAAAAGGCATTTCTTGTTACTCAGATTAAATGTTTGCAGTACATAATCCTATTTGTGCAATTAACGATGGTTTTAAATGTTACTATATTTATCCTGATTTTTCTTTCTGAATAACTAAAATGCAGTAAACAATGTCAACAAAGTATTTCAGGTTTTTCTATTCTTGAATTGATTTTTAAAAGAGAAACAATAAACCATTAAGAATAAAATTAGCAACGTTTAGAATAGCCTGAACTTGCAGAAAAAAATAATTAAAAGTCATACACGTGTTTAAGAGTCTCAAGGAAATCCTCTTTGAATACAAAAGAGTTGTAAGCTTATGGACGCATACATGTTAGATACATTTTGTCGAATGCTGCTGAAATCGATAAAATAAAATGCTTTTAAAAGTAGGAAATGAAAAAAAGCTAATTACTGCAAGAATAAAAAGTAATAAAGTGTTATTTAAAAATTAAATAAGTCTTAAATGCTAAAAACTATTACTACACAGACAGATATAAGCCTGCTAATTAAAGTAAAAAATATAATTCATTTTGCTTTTGCAACACATTCATAAAAATATATACACAGTCCAGTCACATTGATGTGACCACCACGTACTTTTGACATCGACATTAAATAACCAATCACAGAATACACTTGGTAGCACAATGCAGTTGAGGGTATATAAAGGGTGTGTGAGGGCTTCTGAAAATATTTCTATCGCTGGCGTAATGCAGAAACGAAGCGATTTATCCGACGTATAAAAGGGCATGATCATTGGCTTTTGGGCCAAGGGTGGAAGCATTTCCAAAATAGCTGAGTTTTTGAGCTGTTCGCTTGCTGTCCTGGAAAAAGTGTACCGTGCATAGTAAAATGAGACTGTTCAAAATCAGCGACGCGGCAAATGTGGTGCACCAGGAGCCGCAGATGACGGAGGCGAACGACGGCGGCTGAGATGCGTTCAGGTTAACCCATTTATGCCGAAGTTTTTTTGAACATTTTTTTTCAATTTTTATCTGCTTAAAACTCTTACTTGGAATGGTTTACATACATTTTAGGCTAAAATAGATCGCCGTTGCCATATTTATTAAGTTATTTAACGTCTTGTTTATGGGAGACTAGGCAGATATGTGCGTAAAATACGACCTTACTTGACTTTACTTTGGCAAAGTAACATTACAGAAGGCATCTGTGATCAATTTTAAGCAAATCATGTTAAAATAGTTTAATTTTATGAAAAATAAGTTCGCAAAAAAAAAAAAAAAACTTACTTTCTGTGGCTACCCATGCTGGATCGTTGCTTGACTGATTTGTCTGAAAATAGCTGTCGATAAATAAACTCTAATATCCAAATGGAGGCTCTAACTGGTTTTCTCAAGAAGAAAGACTATTTAACTTGTGAAAAACAGCTTTAGTATAATGATATACCCATTAGAGGTTTTTGTATGGAGTAACTAACAAGCGTACAAGTACGCATCTGACTTTGCGGACCATGTCCACCCCTATAGGAATACTGTTTTTCGTCAGGATGATGGCATCTACTAGCAAGACATATATATATATATATATATAATATATATATATATATATATATATATATATATATATATATATATATATATATATATATATATATATATATATATATATATATATATATATACACTCAGGCACATTGAAAATAGCGACCCAAGAAGAAATCGTCGGATTGAAATGAAATTTAATACACATAATGATACAGATGAGAGACTCACTTGATCTCAAAATCTAGACAATTAAACTAATACAGGGTGAGCAACGACACAAATACAGGTAATCTGTACAATGTCGAAACTTGGCACCCCAATGTCGAAACCCGCACAGCTGGTGTAATGGTCTGGGGGCCATATCCTATGATAGTCGGTCCAATCTAATTGTGATGCGTGGAAACTTAACCGGCCAACGTTACATTGATGATATTCTTCGACCCCTTATAGGACCTTTCCTAAATGGTCTCCCAGGGGCAATTTTCCAGCAAGATAATGCTCGTCCACATACAGCAAGAATCGCTCAAGACTTCCTACGTCATTTTCAGACTCTTCCATGGCCGGCCCGCTCCCCCGGCTTATCCCCTATAGAGCATGTGTGGGATCAGCTAAAACGTCAGATGCCATCGTGTCACTCTGTGCGTGATTTGGAGTTGGCTGTTGCAAATTTATGGGCCCATTTGCCTCAGGACAACATCAAGCGTCTAATCAACTCAATGCCGGATCGTGTGGCGGCATGTATTGCAGCTATAGGTGGTCCAATGCGCTAGTGAAGTTGCTCTGTATTTGTGTCCTTGCACACCTTGTATTCGTTCAATTGTCTTGATTTGGAGATCAAGTGATTCTCTCATCTGTATCATTATGTGTAGTAAATTTCATTTCAATCCGATGCTTTCTTCTTGGGTCGCTATTTTCAATGTGCCTGAGTGTATATATATATATATATATATATATATATATATATATATATATATATATATATATGCCACCTTGTCTAGTGGTCAGAGCAGTCTGCCACGGATGGTGTGGTCCCGGGTTCGAGTCCCGGCTTGGGCATGGATGTGCTTTCTCTCTCCTGTCCTTGTCCTTTCTTTGTGTGAATGTGTTGTTGTGAAAGGTTGCCTACCCTATAAACGGGTACCTATGGCATGCGTGTACTGTGGAAGTCGGACTTCACACCAAATAACGGTACAGTTGGAAAAGTGAAGCAGCGCACCACAAATTGCCAGCCTGGCTGGCACACGACAAAAAAAAAAAAAAAAAAAAAAATATATATATATATATATATATATATATATATATATATATATATATTTCACATTTACCTCGTACTTTTTATCGATATTAGCTTTTAATAAATAAGTAAATGTCTATCAGTTAAATAATAAATAATGTTATTTCACTCCATCTAATTCGTTAGTCACTTAAAATATTTTATTTTACTGCAACATTCTTACACTTCCTACTTTTTTTTTCTTGCAAGTTGATGGATTCATTCCTCATGTTTACTTTTGATTTTGAAATGCACTCGAGTAGAATCTCTTAGCTTTGTTCTTCAGCTTTTAAAGACGAATGGGGTAATTCAGGCTAACGCACGGGCCAGAATAAAGGCCCCAGCTATTATCTTTCTCAATTACACCCAAACAGTGCACTGTTTGGCCTTTTCCAGAGCCAGTGACGTGCAAAGAAGTGATTGAATAGTGTACAGCAATTTTTTTCTAATCTCTACCATTAAGTGCGCTTTTTAAGGAAATGTGAAGGAAAATGCTTCGCTTTTTAGCATGTGATCCAAGTTATCACTTTTAAGAACTTTAATGTAAACAAGTGCCATTATATTATTCTGCTGATTCTTCTGTTTAAATTAATGTACATACCTAATAAAGGTTGTTAATGTTGATTGTGGTCATACTGACTTATTGGCGGTTTGTAAGAAATCTAAAATAGAGATTTTTAATGTATGCAATTGCCTTTAAAGGCTTCATTCTTTCATAAGTACAAAAAATGAATTAAAATAATATTCTGAGTTACGCAACGTACTCTACAATCTTTGAAGATATAGTCAGTCTTTCACATGAGTTAAATAGAAGAAAGGAGAAATAAATTGGAAAATTACAGCTAGGAAAAATTCTACAGTATGAAAAAAACCCCAGAAGAAAAAACAATAGCCATTTGAAAAATGACCAATACTTAAAGACAAATGAGAAAAGAATCGTTAAGCCCTGTTGTTGAGCTTAAACCCTTTATCGAACAACGAATAAAATTGTGCTATGACTAATTTATAGTAATGTTTTGTCATGGTCGAATGAATTTTTTCATATATAGTTTTGTGACACCTAAATGAAGAATACAAGCGAATAAAAGGCAGCGTCTTGGATGAATACCTTGAATTTTGTTTTACCGTTGGAATAAGAATTTCTCGTAATTTATTTTTATCTGCAGGATATATAGTACAATAAAATTGTGCTATTACTGCATAGCAGATTACTATTCTATTACTACTTTACTGAACAAAGTGCATATACTGGTTTGGCTGTATGAAATGCTTACAATTTACAATCAAACGGGCCATAGTTTTAGAAAGATTGAGAAACAAAACCGAGTCAAAAATCATTGCATGGTAAATTTGTATAAGATTCTGAAAAAGTTAATAACTTTTTATGAAATACAAGTTAATAGTACGATGAAAAAACAAATGAGCTGGTGCTTTTAAAGCAGCAAGTTTAAAATTACGCAATACAATAATGTTTTTGTGAGTGTCGAGAAAAATACCATTTTTAAGATCATGGTTGAACGAACTTCAATATGATTCAATTTGATACCTGCGCGGCTCTTCGTTAACTAAGTGCAAGAGAATCAAAAAAAAAAGGTAGATATAGTCTATATTTTGTGAAAATGTAAAAACTCCCATTTTTCCCAATAGCTGAATATGTTTTCAAACAAATGAAATGAAAAAAAAAAAAAACCCTAGCTTTTTATTGCCCGATTTTATCAGCTTAATGAACCGAGTAAATACATTTCTGTCTCTTTTTGCCTGTTTTTTTACCCTAACGCATCAAAAGCAGCCGCCGAGTTATTATTATAATTATTTTAGTCATTGCTGCTTAATACGATGTAAGGGATTCTTTTAATATTCCGCAATAAATAATAACTATTGAAATATTATCTCCTTACATTGAGACAGGCTGTATAGAACAATAAGAAAAATAGAATCTGTTTTGGATAGATATTTCGGTTTTACATTAGCCGAAATAGTCTAAGGATTTTACATGTATTAGCGATACATCAGAAACTTACATTTTTTACTTCCTTTTACGTAGTAAAGGAAGTATTGTGATCGCGAAAAAAAAATCACTCAAATTTGGGTCTAAATTTGGATTTTGCTCACCCCCGAATGAATGTTGAGTAGTTTTTTCTATCTATCAGCACACGCATATGTACCTATCAACATATAACCAGTCAAAAAATCCTTTTCAACCACCCCTGAGTTAATTACGACGAGTTTTCTTGTGACGTCTGTATGTATGTATGCATGCATGTATAGTGCGTATGTATGTATGTCGCATAACTCAAGAACTATTTGCCGTAGAAGCTTCTAGTTTGGTGTGTGAGCTCTGAGGGGGAGGGGGGCTAGTTGTGCACCTCCCCTTGTGGTTGCTTTCGAATGTTCCCAAGGGGGTGTCTTAGCTCTTTTTTTGCGAGAAATCAGTGTTAATTTCAATGCAGACTTAAGTGTATGAATTGGCGCGACCACTTGGCGATATATCGACAAGCTTTTAGCCGCCAAGTATTTGACAAATTTGGCCAAAAAAAATATTTTTTGAACTTGGGTTCAATTTGGCGCTATTGGCGATATTTTGCAAAAAATCCACTGAATAATATTAAAATCGGCGATATTTAAAAAATGAATCATTGTAAAACATTTTTCGTAATTTTTCTTGGCAAACTGGAGGAGTAATTGTTTGAATTGTTATCTTGTTTACTCCAAGAACTATTTTAACACTTAAGGTATCTACTAAGAAATTTGCAAGTAAAAGTAAGTAGTGTGGGGTCCATACCAGATTTATTTTTTAAACAGAAATTAACATGCTCTCATAAAGTCGTTCTATTAAAACTCGTTCGTCACGTGGTTTAGTAACTAAAGTGCAATGTAAAACACGCTCGCACTGATATATATAAAATGATTATTTTCTTCTGGTACTATAAAGGGACATTTAATTCTAAAAAATGTGTCCTTTTCGAAATATTTCAAGATTTCCCGGAAAAGCTGAGTTAGAGAGAAAGACAGAGGGTATAGAGGACATAGTAGTGCAAAACATTTGAAATTAATCCTAGCTAAAAATTTAATAAATCTCCAAACTGACTCGTCACTATAAATTTTGCTTATAACTTAGAACCGAACTACCAGATACTCTTACTTCGCAAAAAAAAAAAAACTTTTTTGTTTGTATTTTCACCCTTCCATTCGAGTTCAACCCTGGCCTTATAGTTAGACGCAAAAAACTGTTTGCTAAATGAGCCAATTTCGTATAACAAGCCAGGGTAACACGAGTTTTATATATACATATTTTTAAATGTTATGTTAATGAAAAAATGCAGGATACTACGCCCATTTTTTCACAATATATGCCCAGATACTGGATAAAATAGATCAGCGCCAACAAATAAAAACAAAAAATACTCATTATCAAACAATGGAATTGCAACTTTTTTGGTGTATTATATGCAATCTATCAACATTCCAGTTATGCCATCCAGAGACAGCAGTTTCGTCCTTCTTTGGACACATCAGTCTGACCTAGACAATTACCGAGCTGAAGGCGTATGCTATTTTAGTGAAGCAGAACTTTCTCAGACAGGCAGGCAATTATCCGCACCCTATCAGATTGAATGTTTTATTTAAACTAACATCACAACGTATATTAAAATCAGTTAAAGTTACTTTAATTCAATAAACTAATTCAAATCATGAGTTATAAAATTAAAAACTAAATAAAATAGATAAGCGATTATAGAATCTTATATAATTTTGTGATGCAATGGCTTTTGACTTAGTTTTGCCTTTTAATCTTTCCTTACTATTGTACATTGTCTGCATTTTATGCAACCAAACCACTACATGTACTTTGTTCATAATACAATAGTAAAAGAATATTAATCTTCTATGCAGTCATAGCACAATTTTATTCTACAATACTTCCTTGAAATAAAAAAAAAATATGAAACAAGTACAGAGAGCGTCATTTCGAATTTTTCCGGGGGGTGGGGGGCAAGGGTCGTATACACAATGAAAATTTACCAAAAAATGGCAAAAAAAATTCCTACTTACATGTAAATACATTGATTTCCCAAAGTCAGGGAAGGAGCAATCAACGCCCCCCCCCCGCCCCCGCTGAATCCTGAAATGACGGGCCTGAACAAGAAGTACTTATTAAAACACTAAAACAAAATTCAAAGTATTCATCCGAGACACAGCATTTTTTTCGGCTGTAACAAAACTAGCTATCAAAAAACTCATTCGATCATGACAAAACATTACTATAAATTTTAATTCATAATAAAATGTCTATAAACTACTGCATAAAACATGCATGTATAGTAATAGAGACTCTGTCGTTATCGCTGTTGAAGAATTCGCTTTGCCAGTTATCACGTAACTTCTAGTCCTGCTGCCACTCACGCTACCTATTTGCTTTATTCATGCTTACAGACTGATAGACTTGACCGATGATTATTGTCGCCCGGCTTCTCGTACTAAGTTTTATTAATCCAACCCATCGTGCATTGGCCTAATATGTTTCCCTTTATACGGATTCAACGTAACTGTTTCGTAATAAAAGACTTGACTCATAGTCTGATAAATAAATTAGCCCAATTGCTATTTTAGCTGTCCCTATTAACTAAACTAAGGAAAAGATATTGTAAAGCTTTAAAATAGCTGATTTTTATTCATTTATTATTTTTTCCCTAGATACTTGATTCCTTCGCCTTTTCTGATTTGTTTTCTTAGTTTTCTTTTCTTTAAAAAATAAATAAATAAATAAATAAATAAAAAATAAAAATTAAAATAAAAAACATCGTATTATTCAACTACACATTTTAATTACGCATTCAAAAAATTGCATATGAACACTAATGAAATAATTGTTACTAAAATTGCGAGCAATATCTTTTTAAATTTCTCTAATTCAGCAGTAACAAAAACTTTGAGTGATTTTTTTTAAAGAACATTTTGACATTTAAAAGGTATAAGTATTTAAGGTTTAAGTATTAAGGAACATAATAAATGTTTTTAACGGTAAAATTAAAATTGGCTCAGTCACTGTGAGTTAAATTTTATTCAAATGAGTCTAGCTACTTCTTTGGTAAACGTAAAATAACAGAATGATACTTAAAAATACTGTAGTTGAATTATTAAAAGGATGAAATAGTTTAAGAAAGATCAATTGAAATCTAGTATATTTTTTCGAAAGCTATTAGAAGCAAATCAGGAATGCTTATTGAGAGAAAAAAAACTTAAATATTATATCATGCACTTTAAGAAGATGTAAAAGTGCTAATGTTATTTGATTAAAATATAATAATTCGGTAGTGAAAAAATAATTTCGGTATTCTTTTAATTTCATAAATACAGAGAATTAATGAGCATTTCTAAATTAAAGGTTACATTACTTTGGTTGATTCTCTACGTAAAAAAACAATACTTTTAGGTTATAGAAAATGTGCTTCCTAAACCAAATCCACAAGGCACTTTATTCTTACATAACGTAAATATTTTCTTTTTATCGCAGTATTGTTGGTTAAAACCTCATTCAAATATTGGGTAATCTCGTTGCGTAACCCCGAAGAAAAAAGGCCTGGAACCCCTCTTTAATTAAAATTCGCTCTCGATTCTTGCACGCTTTAAAAATATTCATTTATGAATTATAACACTAATATTAAAATTGTTTATTATTAATATGAGGGTTAAATTTGAAAATTTAAAAGTCAAAATATCTTTAACGAAATTACATTCACCCTTTTGAGCTCTAGAAAATAACACTTCTGAAATGTAAGATTAAAATAGTACGCTTTATCTGAAAGAAAAAAAAGTCAAAACTAATTATCTCCGAAATTGTCCATACACTTTTTTTTTCTTTTTAATTTTTATATATGCTTTGACGAAGTGAAAATAATTTGAAATGAATTTTTTCTTGCGATCAGTTCTATCTAAAATTCAATCTCAGTATGAGTGGAATGTTTTGACTTAGAATTAAATGAGATTTTTTAACAGTTATAAACTGTCAAAAACAGATTCAGCTTATCTTTGTACTAAATAAAAATCTACTAAGACATATGCGTCAGTAAAATATAAAACGCGTATCCCTATTAGAAACAGCTTAACATATATAGTTAGACTTTTAAAATTACCGTTTTGCCATTTACTGTTATGTTTTTGTTATTGTTACATGAATATTCTTAACAGAAAAAAAAGTGACTAAAATAAACTGGCGGAAAAAAAAAAAACAAACGCCAAGAAAGACTTGCGCTAGATAAACGAAATTTGGTAGGCGTGTTTATACAACTGAAAGATGACTAAGATTGAAATTTCGCGCTGCGCGCATAAGTGTGGCGCAGCTGGCGTCACTCAGAACATGCAAATAAAGCTTGTTTTAAAAGCGTGTTGCAAAGCTCGTGAGTATTATTTTTCCGTGAAATTTGACACATTGCATTCAGGTTAGCCAGGAATGCCTTTGAGAAGACGAAGACGCCATTATCAACAGCTCATCGAGTTTAAACAAGGTCGTACAATTTGGCTACAAGAAGGTGGATTTTTATTTTGTTGATATTGCAGAAAGACTTGGTGAGAATGTTTCCATCATGCATGATTATTAGAAGCTATGGTCAAGGGATGGTACTACCTCAAAAAGAGAGAGTTCCGAGCTGCCATGTGGCACGACTGAGAAGAAAGATCGCGGCGCATCGTACTGCATCTGCGGCTGGCATTCGACCTGCAGTTGGTACCGTCGTGACCCAAAGAGTAGTAAGAAATCGCTTACTTCAAGGACAGCTTCGAGCCAGGTAGCCTGTAAACCGGTATTCCATTGACTGCAAAACATTACCGTTTGCAACGGCAATGTTTTTCAGTTCACTGGAGGTCGGAGTGGAGATCTGTTGTAATTTCTGATGAAAACAGATTCTGCCCTAGTGCTAGTGATGGTCGTATGTTGGTCAGAAGGAGGCCAGGGGACCGCCTGCCTCCAAGCTGTCTGCGACCTTGACATACGGGACCTACACCTGGAGTCATGGTCTCGGGAGCAATTTCCTATGACAGCAGGAGCACTCTTGTGGCTATCCCAAACACACTGACTGCAAAGTTGTCTTCAGTCTGGTAATTCAACCTATAGTACAGACCTTCATGAGTAGCATTCAAGGGGGAGTTTTCCAATAGAAAAACGCTCGCCCTCACACCGCTGCTGTAACGCAATGTGCTCTACAGAGTGCTGACATGTTACCATGACCTGCAAGAATACCAGATATGTCTCCAATTGATCACGTATGGGATATCATTGGACGGCAACTCCAGCATCATCCACAGTCAGCAATAACTGTCCTAGGGTTGACACAACAAGTGAAACAAGCATGGCACTCCATACCACAAAGTGACATTCGGCACCTGTATGACATAATGCATGCACGTTTTCAGGCTTGCCTTCAAAATTCTGGAGGTTACATCGGCTATTAAAATAACATAGTTTCACATTTTCACAGCATTTTCTTGAGCTTAAATTAGCCAGTGATCTTGTACATTTAATCAATTAAACATGTTAACTAGACAATTGCATTGCTCAAATTTCATTACTCTACAGTACTTTTCTCGTGGTGTTTTGAGTTTTTTTCCGCCAGTGTACTTTGTTAAAACAGTATGACGATGAGATTTTTGCAACATTTTAACTGTTAAAATGTTATATTATTCTTTATAAAATCCGAAATAGTTTTCTTTTAATTATTAGAAACATTTTGAGTTAGATTAACTGAGTTTTTTTTCTGAGAAAAAAGCTGTAGCTTAATGGATAAAATTATATTTCCATACTATTAGGTTGTTCCATAGTTATTAGCCACTTCTGCAGATCATTCCCACCGGCGAAGTAGTGATTAACTAACACCCTTACAATATGTAGAGGGATAGTTCCCATGCTATATAGTCGAGTTTCGACTCGTTGTTATCATTTAGGGGGGTCATGGAGCAACGGGACGTGCAGCTCGTGATTTAGTGAGAAAACCTTTTTGGCCATTTGGAGGCTTCAACGTAGTCCAACGTCTGCAATGCTTGGGGTTTTGGGCACGAAAAGTCAACGGATAATCCGTAGATGTCTTACCGAGCTTCTCAGTGGCGATTTGGCGATTGAACAGGAACAAAGAGCTGGTTGTCCTATGCGATGTGATAGACACTGTTTACGGCAAAAACTCGCGACCCAATTAACGTCAAAGGTACGACAACTTAAGGAAAGCCCTCTGT
>JAXGGA010005219.1:0-80180 GCA_038373865.1 Uloborus plumipes
TCAAAAAGTACTCTTTTCACGAAAAGTCGCTTCCGCAGCTACTAAAAGTGCTTGCCAAAAAAAATTCTGAAGAATTAAAATTTTTTAAACCATTGTTTCATGCTCCCAATATAACAATCAATTAACAGGCAAAAAGTTTTTAAAATCAAAAATAGTGAGCAACATTGTTTAGTTTTGCTGTATGATTTCGCATGGACCCTGTAGCAAAAAAAGAAAAAAAAAAAAAAAAAAAAAAAAAGAAATGTACTTCTGTTTTTTGAAAAGTACGTCGATGATTTTTGTTAAATTTTACCCTTTCAAATGCTTATCGGCTAGCTTTGTGAAAGAAAAAAAAAAAGTTTTTTATTTATTTATTAATATTTTTAGTTTAAAAGGGATTGGTTATAATTGCTACATTGCATTTTACTTCAAATTAAAGTAGGTATTTATATTTTTAATAATATCGATGTTCACTTGAGACAACTTATGTTTTTTTTTGGATGAAGAAAATAAAGGGGGGGGGGGTGACAAGTGTCAGTCAGCGTCTTGAAGGGGGCGATGAGCTTAAAAAGGTTGGGAAACACTGGTCTACCCTATACATTTCCTTTGACTTGATAGTATTATTGTTGAATTTTCTATGTGGAAAATATCTTTTAATTTAAAGTCCATCATATTTTTGAAGTGCCAGAGCGGAGAAAATTGGAGTTATGTACAATGATGAGAACAATTATATTTTTAATCACATTTATTGCAGGACATGTGTACAGATGAGGTGTGCAGCCAAATCGGCGGAGCGAAAAACTAAGATGTTAACATGAAATGGAGAAGTAAAAAGTAGAACAAACTAAATTCCTGCTAACACATTATATAACGAATTAATTTGCATAGCATAATTAGTTGCATTTCCCAATGATAGAACGGTGACCAATCAAATGAAAAGGAAGTTCGTCACACTATGACGAAAGGCACGAACGTGTCTATGGTCTGGAAATGCGTAACATACATAAAAATTTACATTGTAACTTTGCAGGAATACTCGAAAAAAATTTATAAATAAAATTCAAAATAAGTCTGGAAAAACGCAACAATTACGACATATATACAAAACTGTTGAGCCACAATACTAAACCCTCTGTATTTTCAAATTGAAGTGAAGTGAAGCGTACTACTGTATCGAGCAAATGACGTCATAACCACTGTATAAAACATTGTGCACTCTACATGTGCAGTTCACCTGGTAGTTCACCTTGCAGTTCGGCTGTTGGTAGCCGCTTACGAACTAGTGTTTAGAAAAGTGCCAATTTGAGTCCCAAGTGAATTTTGATTAGTATTTCAATAACTAGTTAAAAAAATAATTTTCCCCAGGAAGAAGACAAGTTTTGCTTTCATTTCATCTAATAATATCAGAAAAAAAAATTTTTTTCTTCAGAAAATATTTGTTTTATGCATCGAAAATCAGATCGATTACGTGTCCCCAGTAGCAAACCTTAGCATGCAAACAGCTTAAGCGCACTTTCTAACTTCCCAAAAAACCGCACTTGCACAAAGAACGATTCTATTTTTACCCCTTTGTTAATATTTTACTTCATTTTTGTTTTAATCGATTACTGATTTTCTAGGGAATGCGAAATAGGCGGGTTCCTCAGTTCCGCGTCAAAGTGGTAACGATAACTTCCGATCTATATTTAGGCTCCCAAAATCATTTCCTGCACCGATACCACGTGATACTGAGTACCTGGTGTGATGTTTTATCGCATCGTAATTAAAAATTTGCATTTCTGCATCTAAAACTTCAGGTAAGATTTTTTAAAGTAATTCATAAAATGTGTGTCATTTGAGTCATCAGATCGGTAACACGCTTTAAAATGCGCAGTTTTTATTATTTTAAAAATTATTTTATATATAAGTATAGTCCTTTATTACAAGTGAAAAAACCACGTGTTTGATTTTGGTTTAGTGCTACCGACTCTGAAATGAAAAAAAAACTTTGTCAGTTTGTCAGATCGGTAACAGTCAGAGCGGTAACTTTGAAAAACAGCGAATATGTTACAGAACTAATTCACATGTTTTAGAATTATAAAAAGCAAAAATCACAGGTTTTAGCCATATATATTGAATATTTTTGTTCTTAAAAAATGAAAAGCAATGAGTTTTAGTACAATTGCTTCGTTTGTGGTTTGTATGACCTAACAATAGAAGTTAGTAAAATAAGAAAAATTGACACTGCAGAAATTAAGTTAATTAATTATTATTATTTTATTTATTTATTTATTTATTATTATTATTATTTTTTTTTTTGGTGCTTCAATTTCTCATAACTACACTAAATAACTAGGTAATAACTAGCATGCTAAATTTGAATTTCTGATCAAGAAATTAAATTTCCTGCAACTAATTAAAGAAAAGCAAGCAGCAGAGTTGTGTGTTCAAAAAGTTGAAGTTGTGTGTTGTTTCAAAACAAAACAAATGTTTTATTAGCTGGGATTTGGTAACCTCATAATTTATTTTATCTAAAAACCTTATTGCTCATTTTTATTTCCAAGAACTGCTTTTGTATAATGAAATTTGATTTTTTAGCCTAATGTATATATATTAATATCATTATCTTAATTCTATGTTAAAAATGCAAGGAAATGATATCATATTTAGAGATGTTAACGAAGACTGAAAGCATAAACTGAAATATGTAGCTCATATTAACATCAGATCTGTAACATTCATCAGATCTGTAACGGCTTAAAAGTGAGTAATCTAAGGAGGGGGTAAATAACTTCCTTGACCTCCCCCCTTTTATTTTCTTGCATTTAGACCCAATTTAGACTTAAAATCCAATATAAGTTTTTTTTGCAAAAAAAAAATTTGTTCAGAAAACTCCAACTTCAAATTGGCACTTTTCTAAATATTGGCTCTTATGTCTCTAGTCATGTAGTCTTGTTTTAACTTGTGTTTTAACCTCATTTATATTCCTACAGTTCGTGTATTTTTAATAAATATGTTTTTAGCATTCACCATCCTAGTCCACTGCCTCTGCTTTTTGCACTTGGATCTACTACAAAAACTTTGACATTAAAATTATGCATCATGTTAAAAAATTTTCTCACGATATTTTTAGTTTCGTAAAATTTAGCAAACGTTGAGAAATGTTCCTAGCGAATGTGGAAAACCTTTAAAATATGCAATTGGATAACAGAAATAGAAATATCCTCTGCATGAGAATAAAATATTTCAATCCATTTGCTGAATAGGACTGGAAACGGAATGTAGCAATTTTCACTGAGAACAATTGAATTCAACTCCTCAAATCACATTTGGTGCCATTCCATTTTGATTCAATGACAATATACATATATTCATACGAAGCTTTGAATAGTTTTATTAGAAAAAGCTTTATAGCAAATGAGCAGTAATATTTCAACTGTAACTGAATTAAGTTTAGGGGTTTACTTAAATTGGGAACTGAGAGAAAATAGTTCTTACTGAACTGTGCGTCTGAGCTCTTGAAGCTTAAAATCTTCTGATGGTTACAAATAGTACGGATATTTGAAAGTAAAAAATGCATTTTTAGAATGCTTTTGGGAACATTTTTGTGTTTTGGGAAAACGTTTTTATATTTCAAGCTATACTGGGAAAAATACCACTGCGGAATCAAAAAGCGAGCATTCCTTTTAGATAGTCAAGAATAAAGCTTTGGACCACCAATGCACTCCTGGTTATAAGTACAGCTGCAATATGTATTAAAATATTTGGGACTTTTACTAATAAAATACTGAAACGGTGTAGGGTCCTTTTTATACGACTCCTTAACGAAAACATGCAACGCAATTAGTAAGACATAAGTAAAGTAATATAAGTAAAGTAATAATAAGTTATTAGTAAGACATGAGTAAAACATAGATGTAGAAACATATCTTTAGTTAAATGACGTAAAATAAAGAAAAAACATATTTATATGAAAACTGTTGAAAGAAAAAGGAAAAAAATTAATTAAGAAACTAAATGAAATGTAACTGCGTTTCAAAATTTCTGCTATGTTTTTACATCAAATGTAAAAAAAAAATAGTATTAAGAAGCAGAAAGAAAAAGGATAACTACTTATTTTCATTTAAAGTTAAATAAAAATGATTATTAACTTTTAGAAGTTGATTATCATTTTGCTTCGTAGTTCTCAATTATTAAAAAACTGAAAATACGTTGAAAAGTTTTAATTTAATGCTTTAGAACTCGGTAAATTCTGAAACCAATGCATTTTCTCTTCTTTTTAAGGAGAAACAAAAAGAAAAGTTGGTGCTTGTGTGTGAGTTTTTTTCGATCTTGTTATTTTTGTTTTCTAAAGAAAAATGGATATGTATTCGTATGTAATAGGATGAGATTTTTTTAGCTTTAATTATTAGGTATTAATATGCAAATGTGAAATCTGGTATGGACCCCACACTACTTCCTTTTACGTGTAATTTCTTAGTAGTTGCCTGAAGTGTTAAAAAAAGTGCTTGGAGTGAGCAAGGTAACAATTCAAATATTTACTCCCCTAATCTGCCACGAAACAATGCAAAAAATATATTACAATGGTTAATTTTCTAAATATTACTGATTTTAATATCATTCAGTGAATTTTTCGCAAAATATCGCCAATAGCGCCAAGTTGAACCCAAATTCAAAAAATAATTTTTCGCCAAATTTGTCGCCAACTTGGCGATATGTCGCCAAGTTGGCGTCAAACACTTGGTGACCAAAAGCTTGGCGACATATCGCCAAGTGGTCGCGCCAATTCGTATCACTTGAGTCTGCATTGAAAGTAACACTGATTTACCCCAAAAAAGGGGCAAAACACCCCCTTGGGAACATTCGAATGCAACCACAAGGGAGGTGCACAACTAGACCATCCTCAGAGCCTACATACCAAGCTAGAAGATTCTACGGCATATAGTTTTTGAGTTATGCGACCCACATACATACATACGCACACACGTACATACAGACGTCACGAGAAAACTCGTCGTAATTAACTCGGGGGTGGTTGAAAAGGATTTTTCGGCTGCTTATATGTTGGTAGGTACATATGCACGTGCTGACAGGTCGAAAAAACTACGGAACCTTCTTTCGGGGGTGAGCAAAATCAAAATTTAGACTCAAATTTGAGTGTTTTTTTTTCGCGATCACAATACTTCCTTTACTACGTAAAAGGAAGTAAAAACTGAAAATACGTTGAAAAGTTTTAATTTAATGCTTTAGAACTCGGTAAATTCTGAAACCAATGCATTTTCTCTTCTTTTTAAGGAGAAACAAAAAGAAAAGTTGGTGCTTGTGTGTGAGTTTTTTTCGATCTTGTTATTTTTGTTTTCTAAAGAAAAATGGATATGTATTCGTATATAATAGGATGAGATTTTTTTAGCTTTAATTATTAGGTATTAATATGCAAATGTGCAATGAATACAAATAAAGGAAGGTAATGCACCTTGGAAGTTTAGTGAACGGTTTTTCTGGAGTTATTATGTAGCCGCATTGAAAAAAAAAAAAAAATAATCGAAACTTTGAACAGAAATTACTATTTTTATTTGTTCATCGGTTACAAAGACTTTAATTAAATCACTTTTTTTTTCATGTATCTAAAGATTTGGCATGGTGCTTTATTCAAGGGTAGAAGATACTGATTTTTTTACTCATGCTAAGTAGCTAAAGTAAAATATCTGGGAGGGAGTGAATGCTAGCTTAACTCTTCCCTGAAATAAGATGAGTAATAGAGGCGTAGCCACGGGTAATTGTAGTTGCAGAATAAATTTGTTTTGACTGAATAAATCTATTAAGATAGTCACACTGTGCTATTCTTTTTGTCTCATTCAATATAAAACACCCTGTAGTTTTTATATGATGCAGAAAACATCTTAATTGAACGGGCATGCCTCAATCACCTACATGTATTTAAAATACGTATACTACATTCTTCTCACTATTTATTTATGGAATTTTATTTTCAGATTTTTTACTGACCAAGATCCTTTGTATATAGTTTGATTGTTAACTTTTTAGTGTGGGATGTTTTCTGCATTCCTTTTAAAAATTAATTTAAATTAACGGACATGCCTCGATCAATATCAACACCACTATTTGTGATGAAGGGCGTAATTGCTAAATTTACCTTTCTCTAATACACGTTGAGTCATTAAAATATAAAACTGCAACAATTCGTCTCATTCAAACTTCATCGCAGCAACAGTAGTTTCCCCAAACTGAGCGTTTCATCCCATTTCCGTCACAGCCCACTGATTTACAGAACTTCCCTCCCTCGTTAATCACCATTTACAGTGATAAGAGCCAGCTCATTTTGTAATACGATTTGCTACGAATCCTGTGGGAGACTTTTTCATGTCTAAGACGTTTAAAACATTTCTGTTACATTCTTCTTATAATTTATTTGTTGAATGTTACTCTCAGTTTTGTTTGCTAAGATATGGCATTTGTGTATAGTTATATTGAAAGTTTATAATATAAGCTGCTTTCTGCATCATTTTAAAATAAGCTTATATTAAAGGGTATGTCTCAATCACGCATTAGTAAACTGAACACTATTATTTGTAATGAAGGGCGGAGTTACTGAATTTACCTTGCACTAACACATAGTGAGTGATTAAAATATAAAACTGCAACAATTAATCTCATTCAAACTTCATCGCAGCAACAATAGTTTCCCCAAACTGAGCGTTTCATCCCATTTCCGTTACAGCCCACTGATTTACAGAACTTCCCTCCCTCGTTAATCACCATTTACAGTGATAAGAGCCAGTTCATTTTAAATACGATTCGCTATGAATCCTCTGGGAGGCTCTCTTCCACGTCCAGGGTATTTAAAATATTCCCGGGAACTGTTTGTGACAGTGATTGATTTAAATATGAATTCCCTCTCTGAATGTGGTCAATATCAGAGGCGGAAATATATCTCTCATTCGGAACGGAGCGTAGCCAGAGATCATATTTAATAGCGATGGCTGGTTGTTTAGAGCGTGATATTTCAATGATAGAGTTATGAGATGGTTAGCGTTGTAGAGCATTTCAACAGCTTTCATTAGTAAATAATACAGAATATGAACAGGGTAAACACAAAAAATTGATCCGATTTTAAAAACTCGTATCTTTTACACTACTGCATATATTATACTAAGTGGTTTTTGAATTTAAAGTGAAATTGCCAAATTTTTAGTTTTTCTAATAAAATTCAGTCAAAAAATTAGCAATCTGTGAGCACATTTGAAGGACTTGGGAGATGAAGGGGTTATGCGACAAAACCGAAATTGCGTAAAATTAAAGTGTAAAGCTTTATTGCTGCAGTAGTTGCACCCTTTTTTTGTATGGTTTTTTGTTATGAAATTGGTCTAATGACATCTACTTTTTGATATACCAAGTTTTATTTGCTTACCTGTATCCATTGCTTACCATTGTCCAGAGTGTATTTTAAAAAAATGTAGCATTTTCCCTTCGTCCTCCAAACCCTTCATTTGTGCAAAATATTCAATTTTATTCTCGGTGTGTGAAATGTGCTCTTGAAGTTTATGTAGTGGTTCGGCATCAAGGAAAAGGGGGGGGGGGGTAGATAAACAAAGATAAATCAGTGAATGAACAACTTAATGTAATTTTATTTTCAAAAAAATCTTTACGTTGTTCAAAACTGTAGCATTTGGCAAACAATCGTAAAAACATTTTATCGATAGATTTAATTGTTTTTTTTTTATAAATTAGGGGAACTACTACGGTTCTTCAGGTATTTTTGGGTTATTAAAATGACAAAGTATTTTATGGTTTTTATTTTCAAAATTAATAGAAGGAGGTTAGCTCAAAAAGTGTTTGAACTAAGATTTTTTTTTTCAAGAATGAAACGTTCGCAATATTTTGCGACAAATAAACAATCGTAAAATTAAGATTTTCAAGTTTAACCTTGACTTTATGCATTTTATTGGGACATACGATGCTTACGAAGCTTTTAATGTCTGGTAATTGCTTTGACTCTCTCTTTTAAAAAACATTCTAGTTTTTGATTCCTTTACTAATTTCAAATTCCATGCATAAAATAGTTCCAATTTTGTTCCTTTAATATTTAAAAAGCATATTAAAAAAAAATCGGTTTTTGTTAGAAACGCCGAGACTTAGATATTGTTACATATAATAATTTTCACTCACGTACATCTCAAAAAAGAAGAAAATCACGGAAATTTAGGCCCAAATTATTGTATTAAGATTCTTCAAATTATGTAAAACCTTTGTTTCAATATTTTTTCCGGAACACAAGTTCATACCGTGCAGTTTGTGCCTTAACTACGTTGATTGTGTCACTTAATATACCTACAAATGCTCTAAATTGTATTTCTAAACCGAATAATTTTTACAATTGATAAAAATATTAGCTTTTGATCTCTTTCGAATGAAAGTAATAAATTATTTCTTTTTCAATTTCAAAGCACTCAAAAATGCATGAAAACATTTTATATGATTTTATTTCTGAATAAGAGAAAAATAAATTTTACTTTTTTGCCCTTTCTTTTTTGAGATCAACGTAATGCAAAACATCGAAACGAAATATAAAAATGTCAGTACGTTCTCTTTTCTATTGTGAAGCAGTTAATAAAACAATAAGCACTGAAGGAAACCACAAAAAGTTTAAAGTCCATCTCTTTTGATCAAATTAGCATATTTAAAGGAATGCATTTTTTCCCCATCTTTGCTCACTTAATCTTTGAAACTTACATTTAAAGGAAAGGAATAGCGGTTTATTTTCTCCATCAAACTAAAGCTTTAGAAGAGAATATAAATAGCAGACTAAATCTTCCTTTTTGCATATTTTCTCTTAAATAAAAATGTTTTTACTACTTCAATCAGAAAATAAGAGTGAAAATTCTTTTAAAAATAGCGGTAAATCGTTTATGCAACTTCACTTTTCCATTGGAATTTATATTGAAAGAACAATTTATCTAAATGGCTTTATGATAACTTATTTAAGTTTGTTTTATGTCTTAAGTACTTAGCATAGTAAATGCATTATATTTTGTTGCGTGCAATATGCAAGTCTGTGCTCTGCGTAATAAGTTTAAGAAAAGTTCCGAATTCTGAAATAAAAACGTAAAAGAATATTTTTAAACACTTTGATTCTACAACTCTATATTAGTTATGTTTTGTTGATGATATTGTGTGTTTATAATGGTCAGATGCTATAGACATCAGCCGTAATATGCAGGGGGGGGGGGGGGGGACAGAGAAAGGACGGTAACCCTGTGAAAAATCTGCATCGCGGTGAGCGGGGATATTTTGCTGAAAAATTATTTTCTGAAATTTATATTTATCTTAAAATATGTTCAGGTATATTCATGAAAGAATAATTGGTCAAAGCAAGTTTAGTTAAAAGAAACAGTATCTAAAGTGGAATAATGATGTAAGCTACTTTAAGTTTTAAACTTTCATTGGGATAGTCAATGCGTAAAATAGTTTTTGAGAGGGTTTCTTTTGATTTTAACATGAAAGTTTCATCAACAATAATTTTGAATCAATAAAAACAATGCGCATGACTATTTCAATAAAAACGCATAGGGTAAGTGCTCCAGTAGTCGGCCAGTTTCCAGTAGTCGGCCACAATGACATAAAACTCCTCATAAATAGTACATTTTTAACTCAAAATCAGATATGACGCATTCACACATTCATGTACCTATCCTCAATCATCAATCAGTGTCAGTTAAGTTTTGGGTACTTTTTTTGAACTAGTAATGAGTCATTTCATTTTGAATGGTGTGCCCGTCATCCAAGATTGCGATTCTGCTTATTTTTCAGCTAAGATGATTCTGTGACCGATTACTGGAGCATTTACTAGTGTTGACAACAGCTTGGATTTTAACATAATTTGTTTTTTAAATTTCTGAAACAAGTAGGTCTAGGTGATTCACTATCAGAAAGGTTCATTCTAAAGTTTTACCTTGTTTTTGTTGCTGTATTGATAGCTGAAAGTTCTAGGTTAGCCAAGATCAACAAAAGATCTCTTAAATGGCCGACTACTGGAGCACTTACACTATTTTAGTTGAAACTGCATTGCAAAAACAAGAACAAATAACTTCTGAAACCGTTAAAAAATATATTTGTTCCAACAGCATGTCCGATTTTTGTTAAATATATGTTAAATATCTCAAGTTGCTGTACTATTACTTGAGTCCGCTTTTAATTAAAACCAACCAAGCTTCCTGTTTTTCAAACAAATGAATAAAATATAAATCGAAGTTCTTCAGAATCTAATGCACAGTAAATTCAAATTTAGAAGACATTTTATAATTATATCAGAAGTTAATAGAAAAAACAATAGTTTTAAAGATTTAGAAGCAATTAGGTTTTCGGAATTCATCCACGCAGTCATGCTGTTAACTGAGAGATAAAGCTGTTTAAAACTCCTGGCTTCCGATGCATCTTTCTGACACTTTTGGAGCAACGGTTGTGACAAGAACTTTCTTTCAATGACAAAAGTAGGGCGCCAAAAGGGAGGGTGAAACTTCTTCCCTCAGATGGACCAGAGAGATCATCTGTTATCGAGGCACATGTCTGACCTTTTTGCAGAAATAATGTGGAAGCTTTTTCCCTTTCGCTTATATTTTCTTTTATGTGACTTTTGAAGTTTTTGTTTTGAAATTTTATTTCATGTGAAGATAAATTATTTTGAAAAAAATATAGAAAAATATTTACTTTGCGATAGAAATAATGCTTAGTTAATGATTTTTTAACTTACAAAGACCAGGTGCAAAAAACAATTTTGTTAGCAAACAAATAACTAAAGAACAAATAAATAACAATAAAGAACGAATAAACAATAATAAAGAACGAATAAACAATAATAAAGAACACATGAATAACAATAAAGGACAATAAAATAGCAGATTGAAAAGTATGTGGACCCATTTAGTCTCTATCCTCCCAATAACGCCCCCGAAAACTCTTAGAGCTAAGCGCAGGGCAGCGCTTAAGGTGGGTACAGTCCATAGGTTGTTGAAAAAACAAAGAGTGCAGTTTAGATCATTGAAATAATTGATATAAAGCAAATGCCTAGCAAAGCAGTTATGGCTAGTAGCTAGGCGGATTTCAGCTACGGCTTTCCTTCTTGTTCAATCAAAGATACGTTGAATATCTTTCCTCCAAGATTTCTGGGAACTTCTAATCGATAGTTATTTTTCTAAGTGATTCTAAAAGTTTGATCTTACAGACAGCTTTGCATCATGAAAAGTTTTTAGTTAAAATAATCGTGGTGAATTTTGCTGTATAACTTAACACTAACAGTTAATGGACCGTTGTAGTCAGTCACGAAAATATGCCTTTGTCTCTCTCTAAATGTACTGTAATAATATACTCATTTTTGTGTTACATTGTTATACGTGGGGTTACAAGTGAAACGTACTAAGTCAAATTTATTCATTTTCAGATTTTTAGTTTATCTCACACACACCAAAATGAGCACCCACTAAGTCATATCTTTATTATGCAATGCTATACTAGTGAAACACATTAAGTCGTATAATTAATGATAATTATTAATGCCCTACCATTATCATGCTGTTTTTTGACTTAGTGTGTTTCACTTGTAACTCCACGATATATACTTGTTACAAGTACGGTACTGAAAGTTTTAGAACTACTGAATCAAAATCATCATCTAGGGGTAATCAAAAAGGGTAAACAGGGATAATGACTATACTTCACTGCAACGTTTCTTGACAAAAACATCGTGAAGTCAGCGTGACGTTAACCTATGAAAAACGAGCTAGATAAAACGTCACAACCTACTTTGCGAATTAGAGGAGATCGCTAACTGCTTGTGAGCTCTTACTGGCTCCGCCCGTAGTGATGTCAGAGTCAAGTTAAGTTTTTTGCTGTCTAGTATATGTTAGTATAACTTCTACTGTATCCTTGAACTAGACGGATATAAAGAAAGGGTGATGGGGACGATCGCCCATCCTTTAAGGGACTTACCGCTGGTAAATTTTCAATACTGAAGTTCAAAAAAAAAAGCATTTTTTAGACTATCTTCGATGCTAGTAGTCTAAGATCCCACCGCAGTTTATCTACACTCATAGCGTACACTCATCACATATATGTCAAATTAAAGCTGATTTCTTTCTGAACGTGATGCACTATGTCCGCCTATGTAAAAGTGCCCGAAACCTTTAGGCAGCTTGGCCTAAACAGGTCACACGAATGTAGTATTTATATCAAACTGAAGCTAATTTTTTTCTGAATGTGGTGCACTAAGGCTGCCTATGTAAAAGTGGCCGCAACCTCTAGGCAGCCTGGCCTGAAGTTTAGGGTTCAAAATTTCAAATGGTTATAAAAGACGGAAAAATTGGTCGATTCTTTTGCTTTTTTTACTAAAATTATTCTTAATGTGAGTACTTTTTCGAAAAAAAAATTGATTAACTTAAATTTCAAAATTTGCCGATAGGGGGCGCTTTAGACTTTGTAGCTAAAAATAGCTATTTTTTACCGTTTTTTTTTTTCGTATTTTCGTAATTGATTCAAAAAGTTCAAACTCTAACTTAAATTTTGAGCCCAAAATATCAACTAATTTCCAGTTTTTAGCAATATTCGGACCAAACGTCAAAAAATGTGTTTTTCTGCTTTTTAACTTGTCCTTTCATGTAAAAAAGATTATTAAAATCATCGATACTAATAATGTGAAAATAAAATTAAATGCACACTTTTAGTTTTAAAATACAAAATTTCTGGGTAAAAAAAAAATGTTGGAAAAAAATTATTTTTTCTTTTTTTTAGTTACGAAAGGGTTCATCTGATTTTATTTTAACATTATCAGGTGATTTTATTAATTTTTTTACATGAAAGGACTAGTTGAAAAGCAGAAAAACACAATTTTTGATGTTTGGCCCGAGTATTGCTAAAAACCTAAAATTAGTTGATATTTTAGGCTCAAAATTTCAGTTAGAGTTTTAACTCTTTGAATCAATTACGGAAATATGAAAACAAGCGGTAAAAAGTAGTTGTTTTTAACTCCAAAGTCTAAAGCGCCCCCTATCGGCAATTTTTGAAATTTAAGTTTATCAATTTTTTTTCGAAAAAGTACTCACATTAAGAATAATTTTGGTAAAAAAAAAAAAAAAAAGAATCGACCGATTTTTCCGTCTTTTATAACCATTTGAAATTTTGCACCCTAAACTTCAGGCCAGGTTCCCTAGAGGTTGCGACCACTTTTACATAGGCAGCCTTAGTGCACCACGTTCAGAAAAAAATTAGCTTCAATTTGATATATGAGTCATGAGTGTACGCTATGAGTGTAGAAATACTACATTCATGTGACCTGTCTAGGCCAGGCTGCCTATAGGTTTCGGGCACTTTTACATAGGCGGACATAGTGCATTACGTTCAGAAAAAAATCAGCTTTAATTTGAAATATACGTCATGAGTGTACGCTATGAGTGTAGATAAACTGCGGTGGGATCTTAGACTATAGTGGAAAGGAAGTTTAGGGCTCTCCGCGGGATGAGTTTGGCATTGAAGCCCCAAACAAATGCGGTCAACATTTGTGAACCAAGATGTGAAGGAAAGGACACATAATAAAATCAATCGTCACTCCCTAGAAACATTTCTACATCCGCTCTTGTACGATAGACCTATGGACACAAGTGAGTCACTTCTCAAGATATAAGTTAGTTCTCATATTAAAACTATTCAATATTGATAATTAGTATTTCGAGTCTGATAAAATTTCTTGCGTGTTAAACTTCAGCTTTGAGCACGTATTCGATGTTACGTTGAAAAAATTTGACTACCATATTGAAAAACAACACAATAAAGACAATATGGAAGTTAGTGTCATTTTTACTGTATGTTTGCTTTTTAGACCACTTGTCTGGGAGACACGTAAGATAGTACGTATATACTTCTCATAATTCATTAAATACTGTTAATAAGTATTTAAAATTTGATAAAATTACTTCAGTTATAAACTACCAATTTTTGACTACATATCTGGTGTTGCGGCAAAAATATTTGATTACCATGTTAATAAAACATTAAAACTTTTTCATTGCTTGAAGTAATAAGGTTCGATTAGGAAGTTCGCCATAGACTGTATAAGTAAACAATATCGATTATCAAGATAAAATATGTATTAGGTACACATGCCTTTCGCAAACAACTCACAAATCATCCAAAATAATCCACAGAAAAATGAATAATGTGCCACATTTGCAAAGAGGAATAAATTAGCACAGAAAAGTAATGATAAACAGAGCTAGACTCTAACAAGTTAACATTATATGTTGTTAAAATTTGTTGAAATTATTTTCAGATAAACAAGTTCTAACATATTAAAGATAATTAAAAATAATATTAAACACTGATTTTTATTTAATGTTTAATAAAAAAAACTCATAATGTGGAGTTATTTCCCTCCTGCACCGAGGTCTTCAAATGCAAAAATCTCAAAAAATGAGATCCAGCAAGACTTGAGTTCAAAACTCACAATTTCTCAGACGCATTGAATTCGACTGTCATCTAATAAATTGACTCCAAACCAGAAACTTTAAAGAACGAATTTCACTTTAGAAAGCAAGTCTGACTTGACTATAAAATAAATAATTAACGTTCAAATATACCACACGAACAATCGTGAGTGGCTTAAATGAAAAAGTAATAGTCTTCTGCGGAAAAACTTGTTACCATTCCCAAAGCACAAATGTGCCTTGATTGGAAAGTAAGCAATTGATCAATAATATATAACTTAATCACTTTTCTATCGATCAGGATAAGAAATCCTCACTCAAGATTTGATAAACCTTTTTTTTCTTTTTTTTTTGCAGTGGTGGAGAACTTGTTTGTTGCTCCAAATCAATCGTTGGTCAATTTACCACCATTTTACGCGCTACTTTTTCAGGAACAGGACTTGCCAACATTTTGTCACTTATTCATAAAAGAAAGCTTCTGATTCTTTGAAATTAAGTTAGATTTTTTAACTTTATTGAAAACAAAATACAAGCGCAGAGAAATGCGTGATAAATCTACCGATAAAATAAGCTTCTGTATTTAGGAAAAATTAAAAGGAACATACAATTTATATTTTGTTATGATGTAGAAAGGTAAAAAGCAGGTTCTGGTGCGGAAATGTTTTGAATAAAGTTATTTATGTTCCATACCAAAAGTAGGGACGTGTTAGAGTCTTTAGTTTCTTCCTGCTTTATTTTCAATAGAAAACAAATAAACAAGCTTGTACAATGAAACTAAAGTACAATAGATAACAAAAGTGGATGAAAAAGGAAAATGAAAAATTTGCAGGGACTGCTCTTTACTTTTCAAGGGCAGTATGAAACTTTCGCAGTTTGATAGAATGATGTCAACTCTATTTTTTAAGCGCTGAATTTTGAAAACATAGATCATATTTGCAGTAATAGACGAATTCAAGTTATAATATGTCTGTAGTAAAAAATCCTAGCCGTTTATTTAGAAAATAAACGGATTCGTCGGGGCATAAAAGGTTAAAGTAAAATAGAGTAACTGCGGACACCCTATACAGTCGAACCAGCTTAATGGAATGGCCATTTTGTGAAGAAAAAATATTCCAATTAGCGACATATTTTATTATCAGGGATCAAAAAAGTGCATTACTACAGTTTGGTACATTGATTATGCATAATATTAAGCGGGATATTCTTTTAAGAAATATTCTAACAAGCGGGCTTGACTGTATTTATATGTTATTTTTTATTGGATTTATCCTTTTCAAAAGAAATCCTTTTTTCTAGTTTTTGAACAAAAAGTAAAAAAGTTTTTTGTATCGAAGACTTTACTGTCCGTTCGGGAAAACCGCGCCTAGCAGTTGCGAACTATTCCACTCAAAAAAAAAGGGTGATGGGTTGTGAATGGGTGGGAACTTTCTGAAGTTTAAAATTTGTATTTGCTATCCTTTTGACATATTCAACTAAACTGTGTATTTGAAATTGGCATAGTTCTACGTTGTTTGATACGGCTCAAACTGCTTCTTACTATTCTACCCCTTATTGTTATCTTACCTATCACCCCTATTTGGTAAGATCAGAGAAGACCTGAAGCATGCGCAAATACGCGGAAGGTTTTATCTTAGAAAATCAGACAGTGCATGATTGATTGAAACGAGTCTAAATCACATTTGATCCTGATTGTGTATTGTGTGTGTGAATTGAATCCTTCAGCTAATCAACAGAACATCTTATACTGACTGGTAATTTGCCATCCCAGGACTTAAGGTCATTTTAATTTGACAGGACAGAACCATTCTTGAACATAATTGACGTTATTCTAATTACTTGCTCTTCAATTATAAGATATGTGAGGTGGAAAAGGGAGGGAGGTAGAAATTAAGCGAATCGAGAAAATATTAAGCTGCATTAGGTTATTCGAGCAGAATTGAGAAGATATAAGCAATCAAGTGTGAGTAATCACCAGGAATGCATTCGATGTTGTTTCCTACGTATTAATGCACGCTATTATTTCGTTAACGCTAAACAGGACAGAAATTGTATACTTGAATATATATGCCAATGGAAGAGTAAGTTATACCTGCGTATCCTATTTATTCATTTGATTAAGCTTAGAGTTTAACTGGAATTATAAGTTTTGCAGAGATTTTTGTTGTGTAAAAAAAATATAAAATCCATAGCATAAGTAGGGAAATGTAGGGCAAAGTGAAATGATGAAACATTTACTCTGTTTTTAGGGCTAGCTGAAGGTCGAGACTAGCGGTCGCCACACGCCGTTGGCGACTAAAAATTATTTTTTGGCGACTACAAGATGTTATGTTGGTCGCCAAACTGGCGACCTAATTTTTCTATGAACAAAAATACAAACTGCCGTTTCATCGTGCCGATTATGAAAAGAAAAATTGTCACTGGCGGCCAATGTTAAATGGAGAGAAAATCGACTTATCTGCTGTATAAAACATCTAAAAACATAATTTCAATCTAGGAATGCAATGAAACTTTGTTGGAAAAATATTCAAAGATAACCAAATTTATAATAAATCAGCAAATTCAATGAAATGTTTTTTTTGAACTTTAAGTACGCAGGTGCGTCTAATTTTTGTTTTATTTGCATAACGTCTTATTATTTGGATTTTACAATGAATAATTTTACTTTTCAGAGAAGGTTTATAATTTCCAAAACCTTCTTCTCTTACAGTAATTTTGTTAAGATATATGCAAGTACATAGTGTAACATTACTGCATACAGAATGAAGTGAAGGGGGATTTACAGTTTCGGAACTTGGTTCAAGGTGGCCACCAACAACGCCAAAGAGGCTACTAACTGTTTTAGGTTTACTGGTCACTGGCCACTATCAAATCTTTTTAGTCTCAAGCTTTAGAGCTAGCCATCTGGTAATATTTTAATTTCACTACAGCAAATTTAATCTATTGCAGTCAAGAAAAAGTTACTTCTGAAGATCAAAGCATACGATAACAAGCAATTTTCAAAATTAATATTTATATTGCAATATTTTGTCATAAATCAAATTATTTTTGCTGTTTCAAAGTGATAAAAGTTATTGTAATTAACATCTTAAATACTAATTCAGAGTTATTAATATTTGGTGCAGTGTTTATTTAGTATACAATTTCTTTCTCTTAAATGCTTAGTACAATTAGTTTAGTGTATGCGGGGGGAAATGACATGGTGAATTTCATTTGCTTATTCAATCGTTTATTAAATCACCAACATATTCATTTGTTAATTCATTCATTAACATTCCTTCATCAATTAATTCTCTCATTCATTCATTCATTTATTCATTCATTTTTCTCTTATATTATTTAATTCATTTGTCCATTTAATTATTTTTTGGTTATTTAAGTTTTAATTGATACATTTAATTACATAAATATTTGGTGCAAAATAGTTTTAACAACCAAATAGAAAATGTTCCATTACAGAAATATTTCAATTCTCACTTTGGTTCACAGTTTTTATAGGTAAAATTGTTCCGTTTTTTTTAAAGGTGCAAAATTGCTGCCAAAAATGAAAAATAATATTTCGTGGCAAGTTGTTATACCATCTTATATATTATAATTTTCACAGCAAATTTTCCATTTGTTCATTTTGAAGCAGGTAAGCTATCTTAACTATTTCACTTTGCCTCCCCCTACACTGTAAAAAATGAATGTTGTTTTTACAGCATAATACAGGTAATTTTATAGTAATAAACTAAAAATTGCTAATTTTACCATGATAAACTGTAAAATTGCTAGTTTTACAGTTTATTACCGTGCACTTTACAGTTTGAAACTCGAACCTCTGCTGCAAGTATTATACTGTTGTTTTTACAGTATAATACAGCTAAATTTTACGGCAATAAGCTGTAAAATTGCTAACTTTACAATAAGAAACTGTAAAATTGCTAGTTTTACAGTTTATTACTGTGCATCTTACAGTTTTAAATTGGAACCACAGCTGCCACTGTTATACTGTAAAAACAGCAACTCATTTTTTTCAGTGTATTAACTATCTTATTTATTTGCATTATGTGTGACTTAAATGAACACTATTTAAATTTTCATTCAAAATGCAAAGTTTTACATAAAATGTAGAGTGTAAATATGAAACAGAGAGATTTAATAGGAATATTTTTCTTATTGGATCCTTTTATGTACTTATCTGTCTGTTAGCTTTAGGTTCTTGTCTGACATATTTATGTTCGAAATGAATAATTACTTGCTTTCGAACAAACGCTTACATCATGCCATTAATAAAAGATCCTGTTTTTCCTCCCTTCATCTGGAAAAAGCTTTCTAGACTAGTGAAGCTAATAGCATCAGTTAAGTTAAATTTATAGAGATGGTGGTTATTGTTAAGTCAAAGGTAGAAGTGCAGTCAAGACCATAACTTACTTTCTTAAAAAATTGGTGTAAAATACGTTAGAAATATTATATAACTTTTTTTAATGAATTAAAAAAAATAAACACAAAAATAGAATAATCAAAACTAAATTTTGCATAAGCAAAAGTAAAATAATACCGTTCTTCCGTCAAAACTGCGCCAAGCTTTCGGGAACCATTCAACTTAAAAAGGGGGTGATGGGTTGTAAGTGGGAACTTTCCAAAGTTTTCACTTTAAAACTTGCATTTGCTATCCTTTTGACACATTCAACTAAACTATGTATTTGAAATTAGCATCGTTCTACGTTGTTTGATACGGCTCAAAATGCTTCTTATCATTCTTACCCTGATTGTTATTTTACCTATCACCCCCCCCCCCCCATTGTGGTAAGATCAGAGAAGACCTGACGCATGCGTAAATACGTGAAAGGTTTTACCTAAGAAAATCAGACAGTAACAGCAGTCTGTAGAATGGCAGACTATTTCTCTCTTTTTGATACTAATGCGAAAAAAAATAGGTAGGAGAGTAAATTATATATGTAATAAATTTGCAAAAACAGATTTGAATTGCTAAAAGCAAGGACTCTAAAGCAAATGTACAAAATTGTGTAATTTTTTTTCACCAGTAGTTGATCATAGCAACCTTCCAGTTTCCTGGTTTTGTGGTGGCGTTTCTGTATAGACAAACGCCAGCAATGCTGAAATGGACTTCATCAGAATTCAATGATAGTGTGTGACAAACAAACCTAAAATTCAAGTTTAATATTGATTCTCTTCCTCAATCAAAGCATTTTCAGTACGTTAACAGTACTTTCATGGCGACATTCCGCAAGCATTGCCAAAAAGGGGGCAAAAAAGAAGAAAACTGTTGTTTCCGACTGTAAGTAATTTTAAGTTAATGGTTATAATAGTTACATTCTGACTCACTGCATACTTTCCACCTTTAAAATATAGTGCACATTAGAAATCCAATACTTCCGATATCATTTACTTCTAAAGGAAGATTAATAATATTTATGTATAACCAACCCTTCGTTCATAAACTATCTCAAAATTAGTTCTGACTACCAGCTCTTCCATCATTTACTAATTCATCTGGTTTCAGTTTCAATTACTGCTTCAAAGCTCGTGATGTGGACTTTCCATTTTACTACCAGATCCTAATCTCTCCCTCCTATTATAATTTATATCCTTAACGCCTTTGAACTGCCTTGCTTAATAAAGAACTGGCGGTAATGGATTTGGCTTGGAACCAGAGTCGCAATTACTACGGCTAATTTGAATTCTGACTGAGCTGGACGTTTCGTTATTTAGTCACATCGGATCACATCTTATTGAATACAAGCACGTACAGTGAAAACAAATTAATTAAATAAAAGGTTAATGTGGGTATCATATCAATTAGAATAGCCACAAAACAAGTTTTAATGACTTCTGTGGCTATAGATTGTAATGGTTTACGACAGCAAAACAGCAAGTTCTGCTGTTCCATTTTATGTCATAGAGTAATGAACAAAATATGGTCTGAAATCAGCAACGGTTCTAGAGGGAGATATATTTGTGAGCTGTATCAGCTCTATAAGAGAGCCATCTATATTGAAGTCCATGAAAGTGTACCGAATTGGTTGATGGCTCATTGGACAGTGATTTCATATTAAAAGAGTTTTGTTAACTTAATAAACCACTGACAAGTAGAAAAAGCAAAAAAGACCCAGATTGAGATTATGAGATTAATGGAATCTGTGTCAACTAGTAGTGTGACATCGATGTTGATGTTTCGGAAACATGAATGTTTTGCTACTTACAACTTCGATATTTTCACCATCGATGTTTTATGGTCGATGTTTTTCAAACATCGATGTTTTGGGTTTGATGGTTTTTCGATGTAAATGTTTTATGTTCCATCAAGAAAGATTCGTAAAATTATGCGGTAGTTTTAAAACTGTTTATTTGCGGTATTAATTTCATTGGGGTAACTTTTCTATGATTACTACCGCGATGTTCTGTGCAAAAATGTTCATCAATTACTAGTAGTCGTAGAATCTACCTAATTGATTTTCTTTTCTTTGATTACAACCGATAATTTACAATCTATGATTTTCAGACATAGTTGTTTTGAGTACAATGTTTTTTTTTTTCGATGTTGAAGTCTTACATTTCATTAAAAAAAGTTTTATAAAAATATGCGATGAAAAAACTTATATCCTTAATCTGTAGTTGCAGTACCTACGAGTATCCCTACGAGTTTTCTATAACTGATATCGACGTTTTACGATCTATGATTTTTCGGGAGACAAAGCATAAACGTGATATATCCGATTGATTGAGCGAGAAAGCAAAGCTGCTTGATGTTACAAATGATTTCAGTATTACTGTACATTCAAATGTATATTTGAAAAAAAAAGATCGATGTTTTATAGTTGATGTGTCAATACAAACAATGCTTCATTTTTCAACATCGATGTATTTCCGTCGCAGTCTTACCACTAGTGCAAACTTTTCTCCTTATCCAAGAAAAAAAAACTGGCGAACAAGTTTCAAAAACAGGTTGATGGTATTATGTATAAAAATTAATTTTATTGATAAGACCATGCAATGCAAAATCCTTTTTTCTCGAGGATAAGGTGTTATTTTTTCTACTAGTTGAGCGTCTCTACCATACTAGTACACGACTCCAAGTTTGAAACCAGATTGCGGCAGTAAGAAGTAAAGGAATATAATTGGTCTTTTTACAGTTCTGACGGAAATCTTGTTCACACAGATATGCTTTATATTGAAACGTTTTGCAAAATAAGGTTGCATAAGATGACCTTCCATTACTACAATTATAATCGCTTGCCATAAAGGAGAGGAGTCTCTTCTACTATTAGTACTAATTACCTCTAATTTTTAGTTTTCAATCTTTTGCTTCTTGGCGATTCAATCCGTCATTACAGACGGGAAAGCATTAGTATACAACAACAGCAGGACTACCAAATGTAGAACAAGTTATGAAACTGGAGAAACAACAAACGCAATTTACAGTGCTTCCATTAGTACACCAATCCAAGCAATAAGGAAACGAAAACAGGAAAGGAATCTTTAAATAGTGTACAAAATCGAAAACTGATTATGGCACACACATTTAAAATATGCAGCATTCATTTTTTGTGAGCAAGAGTGGGAAAAATATTCATCTGAATGCCAAGGGACAGAATATATTTTGAAAAGAATGTAAAAAAAACCCATTCGAATGCATTAATTTTCCCTGATATCAACACTCACGGGAAAACAAGCAGAAAATCGATTTACGATTCTTCAAAAGTAATTCTTATTCACAAATCCCTCACATTATTTCACCTTAAAGTTTCGAGAAAGAAAATATATGGAAAGAGATGCATATTTTATAACTGTTATTTCCTGCTTTTCTAAACGAAATTATTTCACTCTTGTTTAAGTCATATCGCAAGTTCTGAAACAAGCGTTTCCACCACAAAACATGCGTTGCAAAATATATGGCATAATTTAAAGTTGTAAAGTGACGAAAACATTCAAATAAATTAATCTCTGTTTGAACCGAAATCAATAAAATAACTCTCATTCATTTGTGTGAGTGTGTTTTTGTTATATTGGCAATTCTCTGAAAAAGTGTTCTTTTGCATCCTAAACTTTTGTGGTCAATTTTTACAAGAGGTGAAGCGTGCTTTTTTGATAATAAATTTGACAAAAATGGGTAACATTTTTATTACGCCTAGTGAACTACAACCTTAGTCAAAATAAAGGGTGACTTAAAATTGAAGCAAAATTTGAATTGAATAGAAAGTGAATTAATTTAGTGTTGGTAACGAAAAAAAAAAAAAAAAAAACGAAACAGTCTGACAGCTGACGGTTTCTAAAAATGGGCTATACACGGAAAGAACACGAATATTTCATCTTTAAACAATCTCAATTACTGCATGAGGTCACTTCCAGATTGAGTGATCTCTCGTTCCCGTAATCAAAATTGGTTTCTTAAATCATGTGATTTAACGCTACTATATTCATACCCATGGGGTTACTAGTAGCAAGGCCGTTTCGTAGTATTACGAAAAGCCTATCCCTTTCTGGGTTTCAACATTGAGCAAAAATTCGCCTAAAGTTCTACACGCACTGCCACCCATTAGAGTTCTTCGAGACAAGAAAAAAAAAAAAGCAAAGAAATTGATGATTGGTTACTTTCTAAATTAATCAAAGTTTTAGTTTAAACCCATCCCCAATATCTGCTGGCCGCAAGGTAGCGCTTTGTGTCGAACAGTTGTAGAAAGTTTTGAAGCAAATGCAGTAGGTATTTAGTATTTCGGTGGCGGTGCTAGTAGTGCATTTATGCAGAATAATTGGAAGTGTTGAGAAAAGAATGAGTTATTAGCAAGCACACATTGCGGGAGGACATCTAACTGATGTGCTATTTCATGTATAATTCTTACCTTATGTGCGGGGTGGTCCCAAAGAAACTTTTTTTACACATGAAACAATATCAGCCTATCCCCTTAACCCCAATCAAAATTAAATTCAAAACATCGTTGTTTGAATGTACACGGTGCTGGAGATTTTTGATGATTTTAAAACTTAGAGCTGACCGTTACGATGAAAGGGTCTTGAAATTTTCGAATGGGAACGCCCATTTTTAAAGGAGCAAACTAATTGGCGTATTGACAAACCCCAAATGTAATCGCACAATTGCCCTGAGACGAAAATTGCTATTTTGTACATTCAAGCACTTGACTGAAGAAAGACTTATCTCATTCTGCATTTAAAAGGGTTTTTTTTCAAGCAATGCTTTTGCACCGAGTGTTGCTTAAACTACTGGAAACAAAAATCCTACGAGTTATGCAAAGTGCTTCGAAAATCCTCCAATTTTATGCTGACATTAGGCTTAAAAATTCTCAACGTGGCAAATAGTTTAAGCTGGCAATTTTATTTCCACTGCAATTGCTTCAGTGTCGTTTGAGATTTTCCAGTACGCTGACGCCTTTACGCAAATAAAAAATGGGTGTTGCCATTCGAAAAATTCCAAATTATCTCGCTGTAATAGTAACCGTTAGCTCTGGTTGCTTAAAATTGTTAGCATAAAAGTAAAAAGCTAACTTTGTTCTGGATTATTGGCAGGCGTTAGACGAACCACAACACAGCACTCAGCAACGGTCAAAGTGAGCTCCAGCCAGCCAAGCCTCCAATCTCCAATCTTTCTTTGCGCATCAGTGTACACAAGTTTATATGTGGCTCCACTTGCTCATTTGCATAGACACGCGCATGCTGAATTTACATACTGACTTGAAAAAATAATTGCATTAGTGAATTACAAATCAAACTTTATAAATGCGGTTAGAATAATTGTTGAAATTTATTTATTTTTTCTAAACTAACCACAGCCGGACCACCGGGGACAAACTTAAACATTTTTTTTTCGAGTTCTGGAGTGACAAGAACATAGTGTTTGCTAACAAAAATCATCACAATCTGAAGTGCATTTGTTCAAACAAGCATTTCTAAAAATTTTGGTTCAATTGATTGAGCTGATAAACCTCTCGAATTTCGTGCCCGAGAGAAGTTTTTATTGGACCCACTCTGTACTTTGTTTCTAAAAGAAAAAAAAAGAAAGAAAACTCCTTTCTATTTAATTCAAATCTTGAGTTAATTATTTAAGTCATTATAATAGAAAGTAAAATATTCACCAAACTCTCAAAACATAATTGCTAGCTATAATTTGTGTAATAAATATAGATTTGTCTAATAATAGGAAATTTTTATGGTGCTTACGAGCGACCCAGTAAATTTATTGTTCACTTACTTAAAAAAAAAGAAAAGATTATCCCCATGAGATAGATAAAAATGGAGATAATAACACAGATTAAAAATATATTTTTCCTTGAATGAAAGTTTTAGTTATTAGCTTCTTACCAATTCAAATAATTAAAAAAAGAGCTCTAAAATAATAGATGGCTCATTTCTCTGACTTAGTGCCTCACTGCCAAGTTTTACATTTTCATTGTTTTTTCATTTAAATTTTCAATTCATTTTGAAGTTCTGTTCCTTTTATACCCTACAATTCATTATGTCGAACCCTATACATACATTTTTCATTTAAAATTTATGCCTGATCAAATTTTTTCCCATCCCTATTCAGTATTCAGAAATAAACTAATTACAAAAAAACATAGAAAAAAGAGGCATTGCAATCATATCTACTTTTTACAAGTAAAGATATTTTGGTGCTTTGATTACAGGTAAAATTAGAACTTCAATCCATTACTAACAAACTACACAAAAATCGTATAGGAACTTCATACCAATATTTCCCCAAAATTTATTTCTTTTTTCTTCTTTGTTTTATCCTGCCCTACAGATTTATTTTCCGGGCGAGCCTCAAAAAAGCATCCACTTATGTCATTTAGTGTCTCTGTAATAAACCTTTGGCATTTTCACCATAAAAATAATAAAATATTCTTTTTTTTTGATACCATGATAAATGGAATAAAATGTTGAGACAATACAGGACGCAGAATATTTAGACACATATCCTGTTAAAAGTAGGACAATACCTGACAAAGAAATATTATACTATATATACTATATGGAAAGGGAAAATTACAAAAATGAATGTTCTTCTGATTAAATCAAAAATAATTTATTGTGTTGAACATTACAAGCAAACAACCAAGTTAAAATTTAATTTTTTTCCTACGGTGGTCTCATTCGTGTGGTCAGATGCAATTTTAGTTACTATTCTTTGTTTTTATTCATAGGATTCCCCTAAAATTATTGAAGGATTCGGCGAATCAATTAAAAATAAACAGCACGTGATAGAACCGTGAAGTTTGGGTCTTACCCTTGGGACAATAAAGAATTGTATCCCATTAATTTGCATATTTAGTTACCAGTTCTGCAAACTGGTAGTGTTTCAGGTATGCAAGCACTGCAAAGAAATTGAACCCGAGTCACTTTTATTCTATATTTTGCTATTTAAAGAGTTTGTGAGTGCTTTGAGAAATATAGCAGTGCTAAATCCCAAATGGAAGTGTCGGAAATTTAATTTCTTGGCAGATTTTCCATCCTTGCAATATCACTTGTTGGCGGAAACAGTAACTTAACACCAAATTTGAGGCAACAAATCGGTATGAGTAAATCCGACAACAATATATTTCAATACGCAACATTTGATTAATTTACAAAATCCTCCTGTGATTTTCACCACATGTTGTAATTATAGACAATAACTATCGGTTCTATCGACAATATTTATATATTTTAAGGAAACTGTCTATAACGAATAAAGATAATGTACCTGTACATATTAATGGGTAGTTAGACAATAATCCAAGCATAAACGTGACCGTAATTCAACAAGACATAATCTCAGGTAAATTGTTAGAGAACCGAGACTATAATGAGAGGATTGGAAATGAATTTGGTATTGACAAAAGGTAATTTGCTTCTGTCAGTAAAGGATCGAACACACTATGAATCTATTCAAAGTGTAATGTATTAATAGTAGTATCTCTAAATCGAAGACCTTGGTGCAAGAGCGAGAGACAGCTATTTTTAAAAAAATCAAGTACCACAAAAAGGAAAAGAAAAAAAACCTTACATTTAATATTGCGATGGAATTAGACTCTTCCAAATCAATTTTAATGATTTTTTGATAAAATATGTTTCCTTTGATTAATTATTTGTTATGTATATAAGTTGCGCCGTTTTGGCTTAAAATATACATAATAATCAAACACAAATTTGGATATTAAACCAAAATTGAAAAATATTTGGTTTTAAAAAGAAAATGATACGAGCCTTACAATGAATAACATTCAGGTTTTGAAATAAAACAAAAAATTGGTAATGTTTTTATTCACTTTCCCCAGAAATAGCTGCTTTCCTTTAATATTCAACGAAATATTCCTTGCACATGTGCAATTTCTGAACAGAATGAAAGGTAACATTCTGTTCAACATATTCCAATGAAAAACACAGAACCGACAAAAAGTGAACCTAGGCTTTCTATTACGAACAATTTTGAAATGAAAATAATAAAGAAAATAAATCAACATTTAAGTGGGGTAGTAAGGAGGAAGAGTCATCCATGTCAGAATCAAATATTGCATCTGGTGTAGTGGTTACTGACCGGTGGCAGGCGAAAATCTGCGCAAGCAGTTAACTACCAAAAAGTATACAAAACTATATTGATAGTTCTGCAATTTCCTTGTGGCGAATCTTTGGGAAAATATTGAGTGATCCTACATAGTAAAAACATTATTGCATTGTTGCAAATCTTTGATAATTATCTCCTGGACTGGTAACGAAAACGACAATAAAGAACTAATAAATACGTCTATGTTCCACTAAAAGGGGTTTACTAGTTTAGCCTCTCTGAAAACTTACAGGTACAGAAACAAGATCCATGTTGATGCCGATTTATGCATGTATTTGGCCAAGCAGGTGCCATATATATACGAACTTAGTTAAGAAGAAATCAATCTTAAGTTCTCACTATTTTGCACAGCGGTTTTTAAATTTTGACATCTAAATATTAGCTACACACATATGCAATCTGCTTGATCAAATAGTACCAAAAAGTACCAAAAACTAGATTAAAAAATAAAAATAATTAGCACATGCTTGCCCTAACAGCATTAATGGTTCAACATTTCTTTAATCTAACCAAATTCCTTATCTCACAAGCCGTGCACAAAGCTATTTACAAAAACCCACATCCTTTCATACAGCACTAATTAATAACCTTCCTACACAATCCATCTCACAACCTTAGTGGGAAATAACCGTTAAGTATAACGAAACTATTAATACCTGATTGATAATTCCGTACTATAGCAAAGTTAATAACCAGCAAAAATGCTCATCTTTTTTTTTATTAAAGATACTGAGGCGAGGTTCAACAACCGATTTAGTAATGAAAGCTTTAATAGAGCAAGCAGACTTATGCGTATTTTCATCATATTCGACTCGGCTCGTAAACTGCTTAACGACTTTGAGCGTTTTCTTTACTTTCTAGCTAAGGAAAAGAAAAAAAATGTGTGCATGACCTTCCTTTAATGTTCAGGTTAATTTTTCCTCGGTGTATGACACGTGTATGTAGAAGGTAATGGAAAGAAATTTAGGTGATTTTGAAATTAAACGTTACAGCTTGTAAAACGTTGCCTTTTTTTTTTAACGGATCGAAAGATATGAGCAGGGAGATACTTTAACGATTTCTACAAATAAAATGATATGCTTGTAAGTTATGCTGCGTGTATGTGCTTTGAAGTTATTTAGGGAAACATTTGACGTTGGGGGGGGGGGGAGTAAAACTGAACTTAAACTATGTATTATTCGCAGTGCTGTTGTCAAAACTAGCAGAAAGTACTATATCATGCATTAATTAAAAAAAACAAGAGAGTAGAGACGGAAACTTTAAAAAAAAAAAAAAGTTGATGGGTAACTTTGACTAAAATGTAGAAAATAGATACAAAATATTTAATTTTTCTGTAAATACAACCCATATGGCAGGGTGCAATGAATACTCGCCCACACAGCACAACCATGATGAACTTATAATAGGTAAGGCAAAATAGCTGATGTGACTTAAGTAAGAAAAGAAACATTTGTCTTTCAAGAACTTTTGGGGGATATTTTTAACATCATTTTTAAAAAAAATTGCTATAATAAAATTTCAAATTCAATAAAAATCAGAGCATGTAGTATTTCCCAAAGAAACAAGAAAATATAATTTTGTATACCTCCAGTAGAGCACTGATGACGTAAGGTAAAGTCACCTTTTACGACCGTACTGTTTGTCCATGAAAACCGCGCCTAGCACTCGCGGTCTATTTTACTTTAAAAAGGGGTGATGGGTTGTTAGTGGAAACTGTCCGAAGTTTTCAATTTAAAACTTGCATTTTTGCCGTCCTTTTGACACACCAACTAAACTATGTATTTGAAATTGGCATAGTTCTACGTTGTTTGATACGGCTCAAAATGCTTCTTACTATTCTTCCCCTTCTTGTTGTCTTACCTATTACCATTATTTTGGTAAGATCAGAGAAGACCTAACGCATGCGTAAATACGCGGAAGGTTTTCCTCAGAAAATCAGACAGTACATCTGCAGAGGATGCCGGAACTAGAATAAGAGTTGATGCTTTGCGTGGTGAGTAGAAACATTGGTCAGAGCTGCGGTTGTGGGGGTTATAGGTTTTTGTTTATTCCATGGTTCCAATGTCTCAAATAGGATTATATAAATAGAATTAGTAATCGAAAACAGAATGTCATTTGTTTGAAGGAAAAATAGTTTGTACTAGCTATACCCGCACGGCTGTGTTCGTGCATAAAAAGAGGTTGGGGCGGGCAGTCTACTTATGAATTTTCCATTATCGATATGATTAATCAAAGGAAGCTGAAAAATAAAGAAACTCTTTGATTTTACTTGAGAAAAGCCTTGAATGTTCAATATGACTATAAGAAATTGTGTACGCAATTCTAACCGTCGACAGGGCGTTGAGATGATAGGCTAAATACTGAATTGGGTCGATGAAAGCCTTCGGATTTATGTAAAAAATTTAACTTAAATTGGAATGAAAAAAAGCGCTAATGATCGATTTTGTTGAATATCTTTATAGATAATAGCCTATGTGTTAATCTGATGCATAAGCTACATTATGATAAAATTTTCATTAAAATCCATTCAGTAGTTTTTGCGTGAAAGAGGAACAAACTTTCGCATTTATAATAGTAGTAAAATGTATCTCCCCAAAAACAACAGTGTTGTAAAAAAATCCCCCGCCAAGAAAACCTTAAATACTCAGCCTTAAAAAGTTATGATATCGAGTTTTCCCGCCAAGTTTGTGCCAAAGTACAACTAACCTGTATGTATAGTTATTTTAAATTGTTTTCAGTTTTGCCAGGCGGGAAGCTTTGTCTTGTGAGGTGGTTGCTTAATGAGTAAAAACTTCCCGCCTGGCAGGACTGAAAACAATTTAAAAGAACTATACATACAGGTTAGTTGTAGTTTGGCACAAACTTGGCGGGAAAACTCGATATCATAACTTTTTAAGGCTGAGTATTTAAGGTTTTCTTGGCGGGGGATTTTTTTACAACACTGTTGTTTTTGGGGAGATATCACATATTTTTGCATTAATATTATTTCTTTGCCTGTTTTTTTTTTCTCTTCAAAATTTACTTTGCATGTTTTTTTTTCCCTTCAACATTTTTCTTGGCGGTCCGACATCTGTGGTTTTCTTGGCAGCATGCATTTGGTGCAAAAGTTCAAGGATCTTCTTCAGTCTAGGATAAATTTGAAATCAATCACAATGTACCACCCGAACCGACGCAAAACAAAGCTAGTTGCTAACAATACTACGATTAAATTAAAAGTTAAAAAAAAAACCCCAACCCTTACTGCCGATCTCATATTAAAATGAACTAAATTGAAGATCCCTTTTAAAAGCCTTATGCAATAAAATCAATTACAAATATTTTATTTGTTAACAAATAGAAACTGGCAACAGATGAAATTATAAATCATTGAGTTTTCTTTCCTCGTGGCCCAACAATGAAAACATAAATGCTCAGATGTTGAACAGAGCTAGTAGATAGAAATCGGACCAATTTTAAGCATTAATAACTCCGGGGTGCGATGACCCCGGGGGGTAAATTTTGGGAAAATGTCCTCAATGTCTCATCGAGAATATTCATACCAAAAATCAACACTAAAGACCCCCGGGGAGAAAAGATACGGAAAATAAAAACGAGGGGGGAGGGGGTGGGGGGTCGAAAAACCCCCTATGCCGAGCTTTGGGACAAAATAAATGTGGGTGCAAAAGCAGAGCTCAATCCGAGTTACCGTTTAGTCTGGACCGCTGTCAAACAATTTTTAAAAAGTGCGAAAAATAGCGATTTTATAACATATATCACCCCTCCCCCTGAGGGTCCTGGATGTTTTGCTTTAGTATGTGCCGTCAGGGGCCGCTGGAGATTGAGTATACCAAAAATGAACTCTAAGGATCTTTCTGGGGCTGAGATACAGAGGGGTGAAAACCCCGGTTTGGTTACTCGCGTAAACAGTCCTAGTCGCTCTTTTACATTTTTATTGGCGACGGAAATTTCTTGGCGGCTTGTATTTGATTTTCTTGGCGGGGCGGGACGCTCCCGCGTCCCGTGATAATGCCAATAAGTCATTTTTAGTGTTATTTTTTTAGTACCCAATAAAAGGAGAAATACCAATAACGCAGTTCTCCCTGATTTTTTTTAAAAATAAAATTAACAGCAAAAAGTTTTTGTTAAGTTTTTTTATTCAAATGATCCAAATCTTAGAGCTTCAAATTTGATGTGCCTCTTAACGTAACTGTAAGGGTCGAAAACAAGCAAAAAAAAGTACAATTTGCTACTAACTTATTAATTTCAGTTCATACGAGTATGTAAGAACAAAATTGATCGCTGTCTTAAACAAAAATTTCATAATACAGTTATTTCAAAAGTTTGCACACATGTAGACGTACGATAGGTAAAAATGATTGTAATATGTACATATATAGTACAAGTTATGGTTTAGCATATTTCCTTCGTTCACTTAACTGTACCTCAGAACCAGAGTAAGGTAAGTCCATTTTCGTCATTTTTCGGTAGAAGGGAAAAACGATTGTCGAATACATCGTTTTTCCCCTCTACTGAAAAATGACGAAAATGGACTTACGTTAGTCTGGTTCTGAGGTACAGTTAAGTTAAAATACAAATTCATTCAAGTTTAGAATTGATTGTATAGTTACGTGTATACCCTCAGCTTTTAACATGGGGTTTACCTTTTCATTCAGTTTATCTATAATGTTTTATTCTTATCTTAAAAACTAAATTGCATTTTTTTCTTCTAATTTCAGTATGAAAGAATAAGATTTTTTAAAGAAAGTAATACAATTTGATGTCAACTGGTTTAGAGATACATAACACAGACAATATTTAAACATTTTTATGTTCAGAGTGTATGCTAATATATTTGATTGCATGTCCTGTAACTGTAATGGTATAGTTATGATAAAGTAAAACCTTATACTCAAGATATATTTGCAAAAAGAAATACATTTTTCATACATACATTTTCAGTTTTTTTTAATTACAATATTTTAAAACATGTTTTTTAATTGATACCCCACGCATCTCTTTCATTTTAAATGTCCAACGCGAAACATTTTCTAAATAGGAAATGCAACACTACTACTATTGGTTTTCTTTTCTTCAAAAATTTTTTGAAATATAACCACATTTCATACATTTTTTAACTTTAACTAAGAAAACATAATAGATCTTAACTGTCTCTCACCAAGACTGTGTGCGCTTAAACATTACAAACGTTTGTTTCAAATGGGGCTGCGTTTAGCTTCTTGCCATTTGCAGACCTAGTGCATTCCCCAAAGCGGCATCCACTCTTTCATGTGGCACCACCATCGGCGGGATACCATTGCCACAAGTATTTTTGACGCCCAGTTTCCTCACTAGATGGAAGCACCTGGGCTCTATTTGATGCGAAACTGCACTAGGGATTTAATTTTGCCAAGAGATACTATAAGCCAAACAAGTACTCGAGGGATCTTTTACATGCCGCATAATCATACGACATGAGCGCTGTCGATTTTCTGCATCATGAAAATCCACCGACTGGAGCCGGGTTCGAACCCGCGCTTTTGGGCGTAAGAGGCCAGCGTCTTAACCACTATACCACTCTGTCGCCAACATTACAAACGTAACAAATGGCGTTCAAATCAAGGTGTTGCTGGTAGTTGCTTTGAGAAAATAGGAAATTAATTAATAATTTTGCCACGTAACATAAACATCTGTAAAAGCGCGAAAACATGAAGTCAAATTTCTAGTTGACCATATTAAGAGAAAAATTATAGAGGAAGATTTTTTTTTCTCATTCAGAAAATTTAAGTTTTGTGAACAAATTTACAAATGCTGTCCTACATATTTAATTATCATTCAAACTTATACAAATGTATTTAGCTAAACACAGTCACAATCAATATTGCATTTACATTTTAAGAGTTGACATTTTTCATTGCATTAATTTTAATTTAGTTATGGCTAACTTAGTCCGCGTCGCTTTGTTAATTATCTTAATTTACATTAATGGATTTTAATAATTCAATTTCAGATTAAGGTGAGCTGTTTGTGTATTTTGAACCAATTTCTTTCCAAGGTCGTTAAAAAATGCGATGCATTTTGTTGTAGAAACAAGTTACTGTCCGTCCAAGAAAGTCGCGCCTAACAATCGTGAACCATTCTACTTAAAAAATAGGTGATGGGTTGTGAGTGGGAACTTTTCGAACTTTCAATGTAAAACTTGCATTGTTATCCTTTTGACACATTCAACTAAACTATGTATTGGATATTAGCATCGTTCTGCGTTGCTTGATACGGCTCAAAATGCTTCTTATTATTCCTCCCCTTATTGTTATCTTATCTATCACTCCTGTTTTGGAAAGATCAGAGAAGACCTGACATATGCGTAATTACGTGGAAGGTATTATCTAAGAAAATTAGACAGTAAACAAATACTGATTTACACGTATTTTGGATGTGACAAGTGACATTTCGCAACACGCACAAATAAATACATAAATACAAAGTGTATCCTAAGGGCTCACGATAAAAGTGAAACTTTTAAAGGGAATAATTTTAACTATTGAGCAATTCCTTTTGAAGAACACAGATTGTGTTTATCATTCACTTATTTACTTAAAATAATATGCATGAGGGAAACTGTGTACCATCTTCTTAAGAAATTAAACTATTGGATCAGAATTTTAAAGCTCTTGAGTTAAGAAATTTTACATCAAAAGCTTTAAAAAAAGTCAAAAATTTAAGCTGATCACTTAACTTGAATCAAAGAAATCTTCCCAAACTTTCAATTTTTTAGAAATTTAAAACACCCAAAATCCACAATTATATTTTTGTTTATATTCTGCCTTTGGATTAATTTGTTAAATTTATTAACATTGTTTTTGGCAACAATTTAATATTTCTCGTCGTCACGCAAAAGGTTTCAGATCATAACTTCAAAATCCTACCATAAAACTTCATTTCGCTTCAAAAACTCGGCTTTTCTTTCTAGAAATCATATTTTATACAATCATACGATGGCGTTTTATATTTAAACAGATTTAAAAACGGAAAAAAAATGTCAAAGCGTAAAACTCTGGGGGAAAATGTCAAATATATACAGCTAAACATCCCATGCGCACAAATGATTTGAACAATTTACAGCAATTTTAGATGTGCAAAACATAAGAAGCATTTTGATGAATATTCTAACCTGTATCTGCATCGAAATTGGATTCAATCCAATACGATATCTTAGGTTCCGCAGTGTCTTGTTGCCCTTGTATTATACTCGATAAAGGAAAAATGATACTTCAGTTCAAGCAGCGAAAGCTCTGGAGTATAATGCTCGTCAAGTACCGTGTTATAGCGATGCGCTGAAAATCTAGCTCCATCACAAAAAGTCATCGTGTTCCCATGTCGACGCATTTTTCACTTTGACAGCGTCATATTCTTTCTTACTTTAAAAAGCATTGAAGTATGAAGTATTTTAAAGTTTTTCTTCTGAAGTCACCGTTATAGATTTGTCACCACATGATGTGTATCACCAGCTATATTCACGTAAAATTCCCCCCCCCTCCCGTCCTTTAATCCTTCGCGATGTGCATAATAACTAGCATGACAGAGTATGCTGTTGCACTAGAGTTATGTGAATATGTTTGTCATTATTGATTTTTTTAAAAAGAAGAATTGTTAATAATTTACTGATCTTAGTGCTACATTTATGGTATCATAATGGCAAAAGTTTACATCCTTTGAATCTGAAACAGACTCCGGGGAAAACAATAAATGAGCCACATCCTGTTCTTCTTATTCTTTTACATTAGAATAATTACTAAATGAACTTCCTTATTCAATCAAAACTAAATAGTTTACTTGTTCATACATTTACTTGTTCATTCATCAAAAGATTTAAACTAATTATACTTTTATTTTAATTTCAAAAATAGTTTTGCGCAGTCATTTAGTAATTCTCTACAATATAGAGTTATAAGTTGATATCTTTCTAAAATGCATCAGTACTTATAATTTAAGTAACCAACACAAGACAAAATGATATTGCAATGAAAATAAAACTATTGTGAAGGAGTACGCAGAGCATTTGTTATTGAGAAGCTTTATTTAAAAGAAGTACCAGCATCAAATTACATATATTTTCAGATCCTTCTATTTAATTACGTTAGTAAAAAACTAATATATCTTACACCCATTATAATCTTTTAAATTAGCTTCAGGGGAAAAAAGGAATTCCAAAGCACGTGGATGTTTAATTGTTAAAATTTCTGTTCCATTGGGCTGTTACGATTTCATTTTATATTCGACAATTATTTTCATTCGTTTTACTTTCTCGCCTACTTCATTAATGTTTAAATTTAATCAGTAGATTGCTCTAGTTTATGAGTGAAAAAAAACCCTCTTCCTCAGGTACATTAAAACTTAATCATCAACATTTTCACCGAATGCATTCTTTTACTTTGTGCAATGTAATGAAAAAAACATATGCACTGCATTTCCATCTGAACTTCGCATTTTACGAGCTTATTAGTATTTTAATGACTTTGCAGACGATTTTATAATTAAACCCTACATATTTAAAATAGCTTCTTAAACGATTTATAAGATTAATTTTCAACTTCACACTTTATCACTAGGAGCGTCTTAAATTAGTTCTTCCATTTGAACATTAAAAATCCCATACAATCAATTTGTTAATTTTCTTTGGAATTGATAGTTTGCTGCCATTACTTTAAATCAAGCACAAAACGAGTTTTGAAATTCGAAGTTTGGAATTTAACTGCATAAAAGTATACTGTTTTTCCAAAATCTATAAGCTTCGAAAAAAGAATTATCAATTTGAATGGGGGGGTGGAGTGCAGTTGAATGCTAAATGTTTTATGGAAACGAATAAAGCTTAGAGATAAAACGGTTATTTCGAAAAATATTGCTACTTATTTAATGGTATTGATGTTGTAATTTAGACACATTGAATTGTTCAGGATAATACATTCTATTGTTATGTCATAAACAAATTAATCGAGAAAATTGCATGTTTTTTCCTTTTCTAAATATATTGTTCAAATTAAATAAAAATGACTAATTATAACTCAGACAACAAAATATTTTTTAGTATCAGACCTATTGTTTTTTGATATCACTCAATTTTTCTTACTTAATTCAGCTAGAAATGTATTCAGCGAAGAAAGAATTTCGAAATAGTTTAGTAGCAGAAAAGCTTGTTGTTACATATTTCGTTGTAGTCACAGTGAAAAGAAAATGTCTAGAGATATCAGTGTATAGTAAGATTGATCAGCGGCGCACTTTGTGTAAAAACCGCTCCGGTCGACGTAGGCTCGTCCACAGAAGTTGGTTACTAACTGGCCTCGATGATCGGTTACTAAGCCACGTCTGTTACTGAGCCTAAAAAAAAGTTACCTAAATTCTGTAAATCTGCAAAATTTAGCTGCATTACATATGAAGCAGAGTTTATGCTCCTCCTAAAGTTCATGTAATGAAGCAAGAAATGAAACACTCACTGTTTATACTGTGCTATGTGCAACAAATAATAAATTTGTTAAAATGGTATTCCCAAATTTCATACTTTATCAATTTAATGGGATTAAATTTTCAATTTAGTGTAAATAAACAACCAAAATAATTCAGGGACTTTAGCTAGCTTATTTGGAATCAAATGTAAAGAACCACACACACCGAAAGAAATGCTAGTTTTATCCCAGTCATTTCAAACATCCAGTTTCAAATAGATTTGAAGTAGAACTCTATTGAAAGGAAACATTTCTAACTATTACTTAAAGGACTAGGTAATGGCAATCATTTATTTTACCCACTGTTATACGTTTTAAAGCCTATCACGAGTGGTTAAAGATTTGTGAGAATTCAGTTGAGATAGTTTGCTGTTTGATTTTGTCAATCTAGTGAAAAAGATGATTATGTTTTTTTTTTTTACAAACTTATAGCTATTTTACAGTGCGTCTCGAAATGATAGGTCCATCCTTATTTTTCAAAATTTTGACTCTTAATTGAGAATAAAAATCACTTTTTTTGACAGTGATTATATATCTGTAATTGTTTTAACTATGTTTGATGAAATTTCTCAAAAATGAATCATTTCTTCTTATTTGATGCAAATTTTCATTTTCAGACCGTTTCATAAAGATAGGTCCGCCTTCAGAAGTTTTGCCCCAAGTACGCTTGATTCCAAAAATTTGCATAAGTATCGTTGCTTAGTCTTACTACGGGATTATGCTTGCTGCTGTGGAGGTATTTAAACAGATTTGAACAGCACTTTATAGTCAAACAAAACGGATGTCGTTGCAGTCTTTCTCTGGTTGAGCAGGGGAAAATTGATGCATTTAAACAGTCTGGAAAATCAAATAGAGAAATAGGTAAGCTTTTAAACAGATCACAAAGTGTTGCAAACAATTTTTTGCTATTCGGAAATGCTTATAGCAGTAAAAAATCATCTGGCCGTCCATCAAAAGTGACACCCCGACAACGAAGCACTATCATAAGGGATCTAAAATCCAGAAGTAATGAACATATCCACTTTGGCCAAGCAACTAAACCCTTCAATATCAAAATCTACAGTCCACAGAGCGGTAAAGAAGTTCGGCAATTTTGTTTACGGAAAAAAGAAAGCGGCTCCGAAATTGACTAAAAAGCACAAAGAAAAGAGATTGAAATTCGCGCAGGAAGTGATGTCCTGGAAACAAGATAGGCATAGTGTGATATTCAGTGATAAAAAGGAATTCAACCTAGATGGTCCAGATGGTTGGCATTATTACTGGCACGATCTGCGCAACGATAGACAGATATTCTCGAAGAAGCAAGCTGATGGTGGTTCCGTTATGGTGTGCGCCCGATTCAGAGGGACAGGAAAAACTGATATAGCATTTGTAAACAATCGTTTGAATGCTGCTGGCTATAACAAGCTGTTTGAACAATATTTTCTTTCACAATCAGAACCCATTGGGGGCCCATTCTTCATGTTCCAACCGGACAATGCTCCTCTGCACTCTGCAAAGTCCACTTTTGAATGGTTTCTGGATAATGTTGTACATATTATCGATTAGCCACCTTGCAGCCCCAACCTGAATCCAGTAGAAAACATGTGGGGTATACTCGCAAGAGCAGTGTATGCAGGCGGAAGGCAGTACAACAGTACTGCAGACTTAAAAAGGGCTATTTCCTCCGAATGGTCAAAAATCGGGACAAATTGTTTGCAAAAACTTGTAGAAACCATGCCAAATAGGATTTATGAGCTTATTCAGAAAAAAAACCAGACAAATTTCTTATTAATTCAACATTTATTTGATGCTCGGTTCAGTGGACCTATCTTTTTGAAACAGCTGTTTCATATAACTTTAGTTTCCCTCATTATTCCTATTATTTGTAAATTATTTATGAGCTATTTAACATTGAATGAAGTTATGTAGTTTATAAAATAGTACTTTGTACACAATACAGCCTTTTTTACCAGCATAACTTTTGTTTTTACTGGTGGACCTATCATTTCGAAACGCACTGTATTTAGAGCATCGTTGTATGTGCATCGTATATACGCCATTGTACGGTCTCCCCGTTTATAGTGAAGCTATGTATAACAAATTTATGGTTATAACGTAACATCATCAATTCCAATTCACGTTTTATTGTGCTTGATTTAACTTTTTGCTACGAAATTAAGGTAAAAGCGAAAATTTTATTTACTCCTTTTGAAGTTACTACAAACAGGCAGGATAATATATCGAGTATAATCAACTTTATAACAACTATGGAGTAATAATTTTACCGCGAGTTTAGAACCCAAGAACAAAGGCGAGTGAAGACAGCGCCTATCTAAGACTAAGTTTGATAACATAAAATGATGATTTTTAGCACTCAATATAAGGACAACAATCACGGTAAGTTCGGAAATAAGAAGTTTTCATTCAGGTGAAAGAAAGAAGGGAGCGAAATCGCGGGAACTGATTCCCAAAACAAAGTAACTGCAGTGAAACTTTGCTGCAGCAGCGCGTTATCAACAAAATAGCGTAGTTTACAGATTTTACATATTAAGTGCGAATGATTTTCAATGTTACTTAGCAGTTGTGTTAATTTGTTTACAATGTGAAGCTTCTGACGATTTCAAGCAAGCTTGAGCACGTGTCTTAAGAACCAGTAAATGTTTTGCATATTTATGAACTGTACAGACATAGATTCAAATAAACGAGGGGGGAAAATCTTTCTTTTTTTTATTGTTTAACTTTTTATTTTAAACATATACCTGGTAAATATTTGATCCTTAATATTTTAACGAACATTTATCATCGTTAAAGTACGCAAATAATTATCAGTATTAGTTATTATTAACACGACATTGGTAACTATTGTAGTTCAGCCTTAAAATACATTTTTATTTTGATGTACTTAAGAAAATATGGGAGCTAAAGGTTAATTCAGAAAATAGAACTTTATTAAGGTTTCAAGCAGTTAAAGTAAGAAAAGTATCTGAAAGTTCTGCTCCTTTGAGCTGTCAAGATATTCAATTCTTTAATATTAGCAGTCGGCATCATGATGCAATGAGTATTATTTAGATATAAAGCTGCTGTCATGCTATTGTTAAATCCTACTGTGTCTTCAAATGTTTTATTTTGAAAGCTTAGCGATCTCGTTTTAATCTTAAAAAACAGTTTTAATAAACGAAAGAAACAGTTTTCACAGTTTAGAATACATTTTTGCGTCATGAAGTTGCATACATAATACTTGTTTGTGTGTTGGTTTTAACTTGTGCTATTCGCTAAAAGAAACAGAAAAATCACTTATAACTGTATGCTCAAAATTTGATCAAACATGTAGAGAAATTTTGTGGATTAGTTAGAACTTATTGTGATACAAATCAATGTATATGTAGAGCTGCTAAAATATTTTAACGGAACATGCTTTAAAAATTTAAAAGTGTAAGTAAAAGACTTCTTAAACACGAGAGTATTTTTCTGGAAATCTTTAAATACGTGTTTACAGTTTTTAAAAGTTTACGTTAGCATACGCCTATTTAAAATATACAGCGCAATAAGGAATTTAAACTAAAGTATACAGGACATAAAATAACCATATATGTAAGCTAAGTCAAAAAAAAAAAAAAAAACATAAGTGAAAAAGTTTTCCTCAGCGCTATTTTCATTATAACTACATGCTAGATATGTTTACTTATCCTAAGAGTTATTCTAAAGAAAAAGTATTTAAAGAAAAAAAAGTCAGCAGACTTACAGATATTCTTTGAAGCTTCTTCTTACTCAAAAATAAGCTTTAAAATAATTCCCCCAACCGAGTAATTGTTATTATTATAGCCAAAACCTAAGCTTTTAGTTAGATACAGAAAGTTCCAAATAAATTATAGTTATCCATAAAAATACTAAGAAGGTAGTTTAGTCGTTTCGGTAAATATTCTGAAATCTTATTAAAAGGAAAACTATGGTAATTTTATGTTGCATTAAAAATGATGACTTATAAAATTCTTACCTTACTTTGCGTTATGGAGTACAAATGATTTGGGATTGCTTTAACAAATTATGTTCTTTATCAAGTTTATCAAAACAAAAATCTATTGATAAATGAATGGACCTATTAAAAAATTTCATCTCTTTAAATATAGTTCGTACCAACAACTATTACTAAATGTAGCAATGTTTGCAATGTAATGAGGTATACTAAGAATATTATAACATTCCATTAAAATAATGCATAAACAACACAAAATAGTAATAAGTTGAATTTTATAATACAAATCTTGTAAAATTCAGTTAATTTGAATTTGAAAATGAATAAATTATATTTAGCCAAACTGCGTTGCAATCAGCAAAGCAATTGCCATTGCATACATAGCATGGAAAATTTTCAGCAAAAAAACTTTAAAGTTAGAATTAAAAATAATATAAAACCATAAGCATTTGTTAACTTTTAAAAATAGTGCATTTTGTTCATTTTTGGTTAGGATTTGAAAGTTAAAAAGTATTCTTTAAAGAACTTTTTAAAAAATATATCACATTTCTATTTCTTGTTAAAACGAAAAAAATCTACAAAATAAGTTGTATCCTACCTATTTCAGAAGATAACCTCTTTCAGTAACTTTTTCACTAAAACAGGAAAGTACGAGAAAATGTCCAATTCATAAACACACAACACGTTTTTCGACCTCAGCCAGAGATGGATTTAAAGCTTTTCGCCGGAGAGCTTTCTGCGTTGTATCTATTCGATGTATTTATCCGACCGTCCTAACTTAATTCCAGTTTCATAGATGGCGCTCAATACCACGATTATTGACGAATCACAATCTTTTTCCAGTCTGAGCAGTTACGGGTAGGATTTTATTTGTACTTTTTTGACTGGAGTATATTGAAAATTTTCTTCGAGATCTTGTTTTCGATTCCATTTATTTTTTATGACGAGGGGATTTTTCATGTCTCTACTTTTTTTCCTCGATTTATTGGAGATGAAATACTTTAAAGTTTTTATTTTATTTAATTTTGTCCTGATTTCTGTCTGGTACTTTCATACTATTTTTTGCAGACGGCGACCTCATAAATTGAACGTGGCAGCGCAAAAATAATGAGTTTTAGTTTAATAAAGTACAGTTTATCTTGGAAATGTGATTGTTTCTTTTTTTTCTTTCCTCCTCTGCCCTTTTGATGATTTGGGTAAAAGAGAGAAAAATAAGGAAAAAAAAAAAAAAAAACAAGAACAATTTTCAGTGAAAGGATTTTTCTGGTGGAAAAAAAAATCGCGAACTTGTTTTTTCTTCTCATCCTTATATTGACTCATTTGTTTATCTCAGTTACATAATCAATTTATTATTGTAAGATGAAAAAAACAAGTTCGGAAACCCTTTACAGTATCCTAAAAATAAAAATAGTGAATACTCTCTTGAACAATTGAAGGGGCAAGTAGATAAAGGCGATTTGTGACAATTTTGGAAAAACTTACTTTTTGCCATGGATGAAGGTGATAAGGTAATATTTTTTTTTTTTTTGATAGCTTTTTCTAGAAACTAAGAAAAATGTCACATATCACCTTTATTCACTTTCCCCTTCAATTCTGTTTGTGAGTTAACACAATTGAAAACACACTAATTTTAATTTGTGTAAATCGGCGAAATTCAAATGTCACATATCACCTTTATCCACTTGCCTCTTCAATTAAAAAAGAAAAAAAGTCTTATAAATCGATTCTTTTAACCATCATTATTCACGTCTTTGAAATATTGGAAGAATTTCGCAATTTATATAATCTGTAGGAGGAGCTGTGCCGTCCCTGGTTAATGACCGCTGAAAGAGGTAAAGCAAACAAATACAGTATCTTATGCCCTTATTTTAAGCTTTCTGAATGAGAGTAATTTTTCTTTGTCGTTGTGAGGTATCTTCCTTTTTTTCTTACATTTTGCTACTTCTACGTTGAACGTGGAAATAGCGGAATGCCCAACAAGAGGATTAAATTGGACTTATGCGAGTCACAACTAATCAGAAAATCGGAAAAATAAATTTTTGAGTTTTCATACTGGTAAGTATTAAATTTAATCCACGATCTTATAAAGCTACTGTCTTTTCTAGTCATAGAAAAAATCCATTCATCCAAAAAAAAAAAAAAATGTCTTTATATGCAGGATAGTATAGCTCGGAAAACTACTAAAAGGCTGAGTGTTAGAACTGTATTCTAATGTCCCTCTTTATGCGGAAATTCGAACTTTCTTTTCAAAACAATGTTCTCTCTGCTTTGATACACGAAGAATAGTTCAAATTTAAAAACTGAGACTAAGAGCTAAGAAACACCCCCAGAAGAGTTTTTCATCTGCCGTCCTTGTCAATATTGAACGAATAAAAAATAGAGATTCATGCGTGCAGTAGATATCGACACTTTTGTGAGTATCTATGAAAAAGCATTGTGCGTTCAACATTGTTTTAAGCGCAGGAGAAGTATCTGTGTTGCTAAATTAATTGTGTACGGGTGTAATATTTTGACACATTTTTCAGTTAATTTATGGAATTGCAAACTTTTACTTAAAAAAAAATGTGCAGTAAAATATCGTTACAATTAACTTACAGGAAAAGTAAAGTTTACTTGTTGTAACGAGAACTGTCGTTGTAATGGATTCAAAATGACGTAATGGGGATTGAATCAGGACTGAAAAGTTATTTCGTTGTTTTTGGTATTCGTCGCTACAGGATTTCAATATTTGTACGACATGCTGCGGGTGTGACCATACGGCCATGCTCGCAACACGTTCAAAATATTATTTTTTAAACTAAAAAATTAATTTTTAAAGCACATACTTTAAATTATTATTATACATAATAGTTTCTTATATTCATTTAGATGCAAATTAAAAGTAGTAGTTTATAAAATGCCTTTAAAAAAAGGTAAATATGTGCCCAAAAATGCCACATGAGACCACAATCCTCCCGCGCTGCAATATTTCAGTTTTCCAAAATGTTACTCCTATTATGACAGAAGTTTCGGTACATTCAGAGAATAAAAGTTGACTCCTAAGAAAATACTTATTTTTGGAATAGCAGGAGTCGAGTAGATACTTGTAGAAAATTGTAAAACAAAGGAAATTAGCGATCAATCTGTTTAAAAAAATGGTTGCCATTGTAGAAGCTTTGTCCGTCAACCCCTTTATCCATTTTGTGTTTATAATTTTCGCACCTAAACCCCTCTTCTTTTACATGCTTCAGTTCTCAATGTACATGAGCTTGGGAAAAGTGTTGCTAAATCCTCTTTAGATAAAACGTGTAATGAATTTAGTTATATATAGAAAAGAAAATTAAATCAAAACCCAATCGTTATTTTTTGCAATGAAATAACTTTTATCTCCTACAATCCAGTACGCTAACATAGAAAATATTTCACTTTTTTTTTAAAGGACAGTGACAGAGGAACAATGGCTTAAGTTTAAGACTTAATCATTAAATATAACGGGGAAAATATTAGACGGGAATCCGTATCAAATAAAGAAAAGTTTTAAAGAATGTTCTTTCGCATAATAGAATACTTTTATACAATAAAAATAGAATTTAATGTTCTTCGTAAAATAAGATTTTAAATGACAAAAGAATCATTTGTGTGTAATATGTTTACTAAAAATATTATTACTTTTAATATCATGCTGATGTCTTCTACCAAATAGATACAACAATTTCCGTTCCATCAACTGTGTAATGATTCGAAAAGCATATCAAAGCTATTCGATCGCTTCCGAAGATATGTTGAGTGCAATGGAACCCAATTTCAAATTTCATTTCCTCATAATGTCATTTAAAATTTCTGATGATCTTTGAAAATTAGTTCCGGTTGATATTCTCGAAAATTGAGATTTTGAAATGAGATTGGGACCGCCATTTTGATGGGAGCTAGTAGTAATTTTGAAACTTTTAGCGGGTCCGGATGGTCGATTTAAAGATATGAAATAAGCAATATCTTTAAATGGAATCGATTATGATGTTTCTAGTTATAATAATAACTATTTGTACATATTTTAGCGCAAGATTCTCTGCGCTTGAGTTATTTAATATTAGAAGCTTGTCCAAACGTTTAAACGTTGGAATCTAGCATTAAACTTGGCAAACGATTTACTAAACAATATAAATGAAAGTCTGTTGTCGTTTTCTATATTTAATGTTAGGATAAAAAGATAATTTCATGTTTTTAAAACTATTCATTGTCTTCAACATCTAAAATTTTCCTTTATTAATACGAAATGTTTTTTCCCCATTTTTTGCATATTCGTAAAAAGTTAACTGTAGTGAAAAACCTTATGAATTCACCACTGTTTAGGTAGAAAATAGTTTTATGCGGTTATTGGTGAATATTTTCTTACAAAATGGGATTTGGGAATTACGGGATTTAAACTAATTTGATGTACATTTTAAGTGGAATGGAGGAAGAAGGGAACACTTTGGAATTAAATGTATTTGCTTGATGACAAAACGCACTGAAATTGCTAAAACAGTTTAATAAAATTATGAGTTTCACTATTTGGAACAAAAGTAATCAAATGCAGCAACTAATGTGGGACACAATTTTCGACTAAAATGTAACGACTGTTTTAGTCCTGATTGGTTGAGAGAGATTCGAACCAAATCACTTTGTCGACATAATAGTATAGGCAAAGAAGTATTATATCATGAAAAACATAAAACACCTTTGAAAAATCATGTTTTGAGCTGGGTTTGATCATAAAACCTCACATAGAACATACGTGCCACAAGCGCTTGTATAAATGACTGTATTTTAATCAAGGAGGGAGAACTGGAACATAGGGTATTAGAGAAATCATTAAGTAAAATTAAGTTATATGTGAAGTGCTTTATACAAAGAAAAGAAATAAAATAAATCGAATAAAACAAATGAATACATAAATAAAAATCACCTCAGTTTCAAATTTGCATTTTTTTGAAACTTACATTTTGAAAACGTTAAGCTGTGCTTAAATTATCATTCTCCATCCCTTTAAGAGCAGAAGAAAGAAAAACAGAAATGCTTACTTTTAAAAGTGATTTGAGGTAAATATGAAATAAAAGATATTTCTGAAACTACTTCATCTTTTTAGTTTTATCTAGGTTATAATATTTTCACCAGGTTCATTTTCTGACTTCCAAAAAAAAAAAAAAAAAATCCCTGTTTTGTCTTTTAATCATATTTTTTTTTAATATTCGGTTATTCAAATTCGTGTTTTACATTTCAGAAAGTAAAGTACGAAGGTTTTTTGTATATTTCAGAGCATTTCATTATATCTCATCATGTATTTTATTGTAAACCGGAATACCGGGTATAGTATAATACTGTTAGACATTCCCATTTTATAATTTTTTAACATAAAAATATTGTTTAGAACGTATGAAAAAGATATAGATGGAGGAAATACAAGATTAAAAGTATGCGCAAACGTACATTTAAAAAGTTTAATATCAAAATCCGCTTGATCCACTTTTTGTAATTTATTCTAGAAGATGGAACAAAATCATTTCACGCTCTGACCACTTGATTTTTCGTACTTTTTTCCGTTAAAAAATTCCGTATATTATTCCATTTGTGTTATTTTTAAATTAGAAGTATTGTGTAATTATTTACGGGGAAAAATGATTTCAATTGAGCTGGGTTTGAAGTAAAAGTCCCCTTAATCCGATTTTCAACCTGTATAAGGGGAATTCGTTCCAAATTGTTTTGTGGGTGATATAATTGACAGTCTATTTCATCATAAGGAAAAACACTTTGTAAAATTCATTCATTTTTAGTTGGTTTTCATATGAAACTCCACTTTTGTACTTTTTCAAAAGTGTGAATATTTATATATATAAAAAGAAAGAAAAAGAAGAAAAAAAGGGAAAACCTATTTTAATGTGTTCCCCGTCTTCCCCAACATATAATATTTATGTTTTTAACGCGCATGATCATATGAAAGCTTACCTTCAGGTTTTATTAGGTGGTGCGTATGAAATGTCGGATTCTCTTTACATGCGGACGTTTGTCTCCCTGTTTTCGTTATACTTTTGTCTTTGGCATAACCTTATTCATAGTCGTGTTGTCCATTGCCAGAGACTCATTTCAGCAAAATAGGTTTTTTCGAAGGTCTTCCCTTTTGTTATTTCTTTTGAGTTTATTGCCGATATGAATTCTGCCGACACACAAAACAATTGCGAAACTGAACGAACTGGAATATGAAGTTTTGCAGCATCCACCATATTCACCGGATCTCTCGCCGACCGATTTTCATTTTTTCAATCATTTAGAGCTGTTTTTAAGGGGCAAACACTATGAAAATGAAGACAGACTAAAAAAACTCGATATCAGAGTTTATTAATTCTAAATACCAAATTTTTTTTTTTAAGACAGGCATCTACGCTTTAAAATCTCGTTGGGAGAAGTGTATTGAAGTGAATGGAGCATACTTTGATTGAATAAACAGCTTTTGAAGAGAGATATGCAGTTTTATACAATCACTTAAGAATCCGACATTTTATACGCACCAACCTAATAGTTTCTTTTGACCATAATTTTAATTCGAAACTACATAAGCACCCTGTTGTGATGCAGAGCCGAACTGTGTAAAGTTATAAGGACCGCATTTACCAATGCTTTTAAGATTTTTTTTTTTGAACAAACTGTTTTATTTAGAGCCAAAACAACAAATTTCACTTGAGCTTCAAGCATATTTAAAATTAATTACAATTATTTTTATCACCCTACTCCTATCGTAGCAGAGCAAAATCCATCTGGGTGCGGGTGTTAACGTTACACAGAGCCAGAAAATAATTAAGAAACGTTGCGACCACTTTTTTTGTAAAACTGATATTTCTAATACCGGACATTTTTTTTCCTAAGTATTGATTTAAAAATTGCAAAGAACTTTTAAGAAAATAAAAATAAAATGCATTGCCACATACAATTAAGTAGATGTATTACCCGAAATGTTTTAAACTTCATGATGACAACACTTTATATTCACTTCTCAAAAACAGAAAAAAGAACAAAAGAATCTCGTTACACAAGCCATTATGTTTAGCCATTACGAATTTCAGATATTTGATCTGTCCTGAGCAGTTATGAGTTTGTCAGAAAAAATGAGACACTGTTTCTGACAATATATTAATCATGTAGGTTGCTTTTTTTTATGCAGTGGAGTAGGACAATTTTGCGAAAAGATTCTCTGAGCATATGTGTGGCTGTAGGTTTAGTTAAAAAGATACTTGAATGATTAGATTTTGTAACTTAAGACATTTTAAGGAACGAGTGTTTTTTCTTTTCATATTCCCTCCAAAAAACTGTTCAAAAAATTTTTAGATTTGTGTTTTCGAGTTTCTTTTAAACTCTTAAGGAGACCGGTAAAAAAAATTAATCAAAGAATGCAAAAATGTTTATCGTCTGTTATAATGACAATAATAATAATAAGTAATGAAAACAAAAAGAGGAACAATACGAAGTAGAAAGGTTTATCGTTTCCAAGGAAAAAAAAATCTGACGTGAACGCAACACACTTCCTTTTACATCTATTAAATAAAGCTCAAAAGAACGGTTGAGTGCACTCATGTACAAGCGTCGGAAGCAACACTTCTTAAATGAATAGTATTTTAGACATTTCCCTGCACATATAAAGTTACGGTAAACGTGGAGAATAGTAATTTAAAATGTTAAGAAAATTAATGCTTTTATTAGCCTCCATTATTTAGAATTGCATAAAACTGCAAAGAATTTATGTAAAGAAAAAACATACTATATAATAGTGCCATAGAGTAGGAAAAAATCACTTTAAACAGTTACTACCCCAGTTTGTCTCAAACTAATGCAAAAAATGTTTTATAATGATTTATTTTCTAAATATGCACAATTCTAACACCGTACACTGCATTATTCGCTAAATATCGCCAAAAGCACCAAGTAAAAAAGAAATTCGAAAAAATATTTTTTTTTTGCCAAATTTGACACCAACTTGGTACTATGTCGCCAAGTTGGCGTCAAAAAATGGGAGACCTTAAGTTTGGCGATGCATTACTAAGAGGTTGCCAAATTACAACATTACTTTTGTCCTCATTGAAATGCACACTGATTTGTTTTGAAAAGAAGTTAAAGAGCCGGTCACCTTGTCTAGTGGGTAGAGGAGTCTGACCGTGATGCGGTGGCCCCTGGTTCAAATCCCGAGTCAGACATGGATGTACTTTCCCACTCTCCTGTCCTTGTCTTTCCTATGTGTGAATGACTGTGTTGTAAATGGCTGTCCGCCCTATAAACGGTTCTTATGGCATGTGTGCTGAGCTAAATTGGACTTCACCTTAATGGTGCTCGTAAAAACGGAAGTCGTACAGATTCCGCCTTAAATCGGGTAGATTTGTCTACTCGGGCTTGGGTACGCGAGTGGTTTCAGTAACAACAACAAAAGTAAAAGACCCTTTTGAAATGCCCTAATGCTACCAAAAGGGGAGGTGCACAACAAGACCCTAATCAGAGTCTACAAGCAAAATTTCAGTCTTCTATGCCACACCAGTTAGAGTTATGCGAGATACATACATGAAACATACAAGCATATTTGCAAAAGCACATAGTGACGTCACCAGAAGACTCGTCTCGGTGATGGTCAAAATATGTTTTTCAGTTGTTCACACGTTCGCAAGTACATATATGTGCCGGCCAATAGGCCGAAAAAATTACTCAACATTTATTAATGCTCGAGTAAAATAGAATTTCAGGTCGAAACTTGAGGAGAACATTTTTTGTGATTACAATACTACCTTTACTATGTAAAAAGAAGTAAATAAACCCAAAATGAAAAAAAGGATTACCATATGCCTTACAAAAAAATACGAAAACGAAAATATCTTAAAGTAAACTTCTAAGTTTTTTCAAATCAGAGTTTAACATGTTCATTTTATGGTGCAATATGTGTTCATTCCCTGTTTTTTTTTGTACCACTTTTCCTTTGAACTCCCCAAAAAGCAGGAAGCGGTACCGTTTAAGTTCGCCCAATTTTTTTTAAATATATTTACATAATTCAATAAAAATGTTTCAATTATCACGAACTGAATATTATAGTATTTAAAATTATTAGGATTTTTAAAAAAGAAAATTGTTCTTAAGTGTTTATTCACTGGTCGGTCTATCCTATATTTAAGTGTACAAATAGGTCAAAAACAAAATTTTTGAAACACTTAAATCATTAAGATTCTAGACACCTGAACGATATCACACATTCACTCAAACTCCTGCCGTACGCGTTGTAGCATGACAGAAGCAGTTGCTGCCATGATCCAAATTTTCAGTCCGTCAAGATTAGCAGGCAAAGCCCCCCCCCCCCTCCCCCACACGGAACGGAAAATCCGACTTCGTGCTTGAGGCAATCCTCTATGTGTGTATGGAGAATTTTGTTGAAGTACTTCTGTGGACCTTCGGAGTTGGGGCCAAAATTTCCTGTCCAATATTTCATTCGATTTGTCTCGAAGTTGGTCTCAAGTCAATTCAGTCATAGTTGACGATTAAAAAGATTTATATCCCCGTAGCTTGTTGAGAGCTGAGGTTCGCTTTCAGATTTTCCGAAGTGTGCGGAACCCCCCCCCCCCTTAATTGGGTTTTGCCACAATACCTGCTTTTGAAGTTTGAAGTTTGTCTCAAGGCACTCCTTCGTATATTTCGTTGTGTGGGAGGGGTCCATAAGGTTAGAAACATTGCATCCTTTACATAAGAAAAAATCAAGTAGTGTTCAGTCCGGTGATTTGGAGGAGGAGGGAGGGCAATCATAACAGGCGAAATCACCTCTCCTTTAATTACCATTTTGATAAGTTAAAAAATAAATATGATGTAAGAAAAGCATGCGATTACACGCAGAGATATATCTAACGGCAGCTTATTGAAACGTTATAACTATCTTTTCCATTCAAGCGTCTTTAGAGAGCTGTGGAACCAATATTCCCAAATCGGTAGCTTTATGAAACCTAACTTGATAAAATATTTTCATTTTTTTAGATCACTCAGATAGTTCAGCCACATTCAGCCAAAACGATGTTTTATTCCATTTCATAAGTTGAAAAAGAAAATATCACAAAAGTGGAACTTTATAAGCATTAAGTGTTGATTTTATACCATTGCAATCTTTAAAGATGCTTTTCTCAGTTTTTTGTTTTGCTTATTGAAGTGTTTCCTAAATACTAATGCTTTTTTTTCTTTTTTTTTTTGTTCAAGATACAATTTTCAACTTATTTGTATAGGTATCTCTATGTGTGTACAAAAGTTATAAATTGAGGTCAAATGTGCATAGTATAAAGAAGGAATCAAATTGAAAGTTTAGAAAAATTTCTTTTTTTTTTCCAAACTCTATCTGCAAAAATATTTTTACTTTGTCAGAGTTTTAATTACATTTTTTCTTTTGGTAGTAATAACTTAAGAAACATAAATCACTTTATGTTTATAAAAAAATTGAAGAACTATGAATTTTATTTCTGTATTCCTTTTTTTAATTCAAAAAGTTTGCTTTTAAGAAATCCATAAAATGACTGCTGGTTAAGTTGTTGTTTTCAAAAGAATCTATTACAAATTGTAAGTTGAAAACAATCCCATAACTGTTTTTATTATTATTGTTCCCAAAAAGAGTTCGGAAATACACTAGAAAGCAATTTAACTTGACACTCAAAGTCACTACGAAAAAAGCCAATAAGAGTTCACAAGCAGTTTGCGATCTCCTCTAATTCGCCAAGCAGGCTGTGACGTTTTATCTAGCTCGTTTTCCATAGGCTAACGTCACGCTGATGTCGCGATATTTTTGTCATGAAAGGTTGCAGTCGAGTTTAAAAGTGTGTAATTTTAACAAATGTAATTCGTCAGGTGAAGTTCATTAAAAAGTAATATAAAACATGCAAACTTATCGTAATAAATTAAGAACAAACTTTTTTACCGTTTTTGTGTCTGCTTTGCACAGTAGTGTAGAAAATCATGAAAAGGATATTAATCTTATTCAAAATAACTTAAGAACATACCACGTAGAATAATGCAGAAATGTAGGGGAAGACCGCCTATATTGGACCCCCTAAGAACAGGAGGCCTGTGTCACTCAATGTGAAGCAAAACAGAAATGCCAAATAGGGCATCGTAAGTTAAATTTAATAGGGAACCGCCCTAGGAGCTTATATTTTCTGAAAATGTGAAAATTATTTTTTAAAAAATTATCTTATAAAAAGTTGCAAAAGTCCAATTTAGGAATATATGCGCCTAAATTGAACCACGCGCTTCCTAAATTGGACCGTACCAAGAAATCATAGAATAATTTATATTTGAACTATACAGCTATTTTCCAGGATTTGAAATAGAATTTCTCTTGCTTCGGCCTCACTTAGGCAGTGTGGAAAAACTCGCCGATGGCATTTAATATACTTAATCATGTTAAGTCGTAGCTAGTTCTTGTACACGGTGTATAACTTACTCCGAACATGTAACCTGTTCACTTTGAGTATTTTTGTCTGATGGACTTGCCTCTAATTCTACTGCAGCCAAATCAATGTCATTAAACACACGTCAATAAACAGGCCAAACTCCGCTTCTTTGGAATCAACTCACAGCATTTGCCATGGCCTTGATTGCGGTTTGCCCGTAAGAGTTACCAAACAGTTCTCCTATGCGATATCAGATAATGGATCTTATTGGATGTTCTCGCCTCCATGATCACATGCTCGATTAAAATATGTTGACAGAGACTGAATAAAGACCACATCTACGCCCGTGATGTGCTTAAACAGAAAGCATTATTATATCGTTCTCGTGGTCAAGTTTATTGCATCAATGTTATTTATGTAAGTGCTGTGACTATCCATTAATAGGAGGACATTCTTTTTACATTGCTTGGCTTAACAGTTTTGATGAAATGTTGTATCAACTGTGTGAATCATCATTTGTGATCCAACCATTTTTTGAACTAGAATATTTCTCACCAGGGGGTGCTTTTACGGGAAATTCATACATGGAACGTAATCTTTTGAAAATGAGCATGGTGAGCTCGAAATTCTGTTCACCACTCATTACTGCTCCAACATGGTGTTTGCCTCTATACGTCAATATATTTTGGGGCTTTTGAACAGGGAAAAGACCAGCTTCATCTACATTGAACATTTTAGTAGCATATAAATTGTTTCCTTTTAAAATCTTTTCGGAAATATCGAAGAATTTCATATTTTTCTCTCAGTAAACCAGCAAGAATTTTATTTAAGTTAATAACTATGTTTAGTAACCTGTAACTTCAGCTTAATAGATAAAGAGAAAAAAAAACCATACATTTTAAGAAGTTGCAGCTTCTGCTTGATAAAAATGTGCTTGATAAAAAAGTTTAAATGAATATCGTGAATAGGTTGTTAAGTGTGCTTAAAATAATTTTAACTACGCTATTAAATAAGATGAGTCACTTATTTTATGTTACGATTAATAAAAAGTCTTGTTTAAAATCATATTCTTAAATTGGACCACCGGCCCAATATAGGAAAATTTTTTCGGTCCAATAAAGGAAAACACGCCATTTTTTATTCTTCAGTTCATTGCTCTGTTAAAAATTATCGCAATCGCGCATGTAAATACATCGATGTAATCCTTATTAAACACAGATTATAATACTGTAACAGCATTTTACCTCAACTCACAAGTTGTTGAGTTATCCTTCTAGAAACAAGTCCGCGAAATAAGATTTCGCACGTTTTTAACACAAATCTAAGCGTAACTCACGTTAAACAGTTTGAAGCGTGGTGAAACTTCATACACATTGGTTTTATTCCTAAAACTTACTATTTCTACTGTTAAAGTGTAGCACAGATCACTGAACTAAATTTTAAGCCCGAGGTCCAATTTAAGCAGTGGTCCAATATAGGCGGTCTTCCCCTATATGTTGCTTGTTTAGAGGCAGTTTCCACGGTTACAATAATTTAGACATTTGGTACAAGTTTTTGATGCTATGTTGGGAAGGAACTTAATTAACTCATTGTTAAATTCTAACTATTCTCTGTGTGGGAAATACGAAAATTTCACCGCGTGCTGATATGAAACACAACGTTTCAGTTCGTAAAATTTAAATGACTAGACGTCTGGAGAAGTTTAGACATTAAAACGGCAGCTTGTTAATTGTAGATTTAGCATTATGCATTTTTATTTCTAATTATGACGCAGTACAATGCTTCACTTTGTATCGTTTCAGATATTTATGTTAAGTTGTGTGAAGGGTTAGCACAAAAGAATGATTACTGGGTTTTATAAATTTTTATTTTTTAAACTAATATTACTTGATGATTGATTAAAATAGCTAAGGAACCGTATTTTGCATTATCACCAAAGAAAATTATAGAGGTTTAGATATTTTTCAAACACATTTTAAACAAATCGACCCAATACAAGTTCTTAAAAATGTTACTAAATCGCATATACTGTCGGCCCCGCTTAAACGAATACTGTCGATTCCAAGAAATATTATTCGATAAAACGGGGGGTTTTGATTAAGCAGGGATCTTTAACATTACGTCTATGGCATCGGTTCCGAGATATTTTATCCGTATAAGCGGGGTATCCATTTATCCATTACCCGATTAAGCGGGGACGACAGTATATGTAAATGTGTACGCATATATTAATAAAGGTTTGAAAAATAGCACGTTTTCTTTCTAGAAACGAGTACATAATAGAAAAAGAGCTCGTTACTCAAAAATAAATAGTAAAATAAATAAATAAATAAATGAAAAGTGTCGTCAAATTAATGACATTCATTACACCAGTCCCATTAAACCAACTATTCACGTTCATCACATAAATCACGTTCAATCCATCAGTCACGTTAAAACAGTTAATCACGTTTACTCCATTGCTTAACCTGCGTTTAGTCCATTTTGTCTACTTAAGTAATCACGTTCAGTAAACCACATTTAATAAATGCATATATAAATAAATCCCGTTCGTTAAGTCAATTAGTCATGTTCATTAAATCAGCCAATCTTTGTCATGTAATCCATCGTGTTCAATCTATTATGGTTCAACTATTGAATGAATTTCACTTAATAAAAACGTTAATCACGTTTCGTGAAGTCAGTCACGTTCAAATCAATCAATCCCGTTCATTAAATCAGTCACGTCCAATCAATTATCCACATTCATAACGTCAATAACGTTTATTCCTTCAGTACGCATGTAAACTAAATGTCTTTCTTCTTCCTTTTAGGAGGAAAAACACTTTTGGTAAATAAACGTAAATGTCAAAACGAAATATTTACATGAAGGATATTAGACTCATGAATGATTTTTACCTTATTTCCAACAAAATATGTACATCTAAGTCTGAAAAGGACTTATATTATTATGCACTTTGGTCTTGAAAGCAATTTATTTTTGACTGAAATTAACTATACATTTATGAAATTAGTGAAAATATTTTTGGATAAATGGAGTTGCAAACAGAAAATATTTTAATATTTGACTTTTCCCCGATATATTTTGTAGCTTAATTTATAATGAATGAAGAATCTAGTTACACAAAAGAATAGAAATTAATTAATGATAACTGCATTAGTAAGAAAAAACGAAATTCATTAACAGTAGACTAACGAAAAAGTTTTTTTTTCTAGTGAAAGCATATCTTTCACTGTCATTTTCTCGTTCATATCATGATAAAAATAGTCTGCTAGAGAGGAAAAAAGTGTCGTTTTTTATGAGAAACTTAATGCAATTACTTCATCAGAAAGAAACATTTTTTTTACTCGTAAATAGATAGTGGAAAGAAGAAGATAAAACACTGGAAACACTTTGTCTATTAGCGTATGAATAAAATATCGCATTGCAGAAATGTCACTGAACTAAAATATATAACCAAACGCAAGATATTATAAAAATATTCCAAGCAATATCATGCGGGAATGTGGTAAAAAGCAGTTGAAGATTTACCATATCGCAACTGTCGCAATTGCCAGGAGTACCCACGCAATATAAGAACCTCAAAGGTAATCATAATACCTGTTTCTCTGAAACTCTTATACTTAAAAAGTGGATTATACTGCCGTGCTAAGAGCAAAAGTCGTACCTGCAGACGACTTCAACATTAGAAATTGCAGTTTAAAGTTTTACTCCACCATGTATTTGACTCATATGCAACTTCTTCATCTAATTTTTTAAAATATTTCACATGGACAAATGACCTTAAAACATTGTATTTAGAAAAAATATGCGACAAAGAGCCACCTGGTAACCGTAACTCAATTATGATAAAAAGAGCAGTGCAGATACCACTTTTGTGCTTATCACAACACAATGGTGTTTCTTAAAGTACAATGCGACATGCCCCGAAACCTGTAAACCAGGCACTGAGGTAAAGTGCTCCAACTTACTTATAAATGCTCATGTTTTAGAGCTTATCCCCTCTTTAATCCCTCAGGAAAATGTTAACAATTAATGTAATGCTCTTTTCCCCTCCAAATAAAAATATTGGGTATGATACTGACAAAAACTAAAATAATGATGAGAGGCGGGGGGGGGGGGGAGACTTTCTCTAAAAAGCGTTGTGTGCAGAGCAGTAGCGGTCATATTTGGATTGAGCTGGGTTTTTTTACGCTAGAATCAGAAATAATAGTGCCAAAATCATTTTGAGAAGTTTTGTTTTTCGTTTTTGGGCACTACATTTAGTTAGCAATTATTGCATCCATCTTAATGTTGAAAAAAAAAAAAACTTACCGGATTTACTATAATTGAACATGTAGCTAAAGTGTTATCTAAAATTCGATGATAGATTTTCACGATGCATTACCATTTTTAGCATTTTCAAAACGGCATGGTCAAAATTCTTTACGATACGCAAAAGAAAGAGATTTTTGCGCTGTTTTTCACTTTCGGAAGATAAGTTTAAAACAATTCATGAAAGTTGAGAACTTTTATACCTTTTAACATACAAAAACGTTTTGAATACGAGATGTAGTGCGAAATCAATGAATATAGAAACAACAAAACAAAAAAGCACTTTTTAAAAATATTTTTGATGTGTAAAAAATAGTATTTTCCATGAAGAAGAATGGCCTTTGAATATTTAGATACTTAACAAACATTAATATATATATATATATGCAAATGTAAATATGCTTCAAACTTTTCGAAGTCTTCAGAGTTAATCAAGCAAACTGCAAACAAAAATTATGCAAATTAAAGTTCTTGAATTTACTTTAATTGGAGTTAGTTTCAATGCCAAAAATAAAAAACTTCTATCGATAGCTTTGCAAGTTTTATTTATTGTTTAAAAATGGTTGCAGGAAAAAAACCACTTTCTCTCTTTAAGAAGAAAAAACAAGCCTTTGTACTTGCAAAAGAAATAAAAACACAAAATGGAGAATGCACGAGCATCGCATAAAACATCTAAAATAAAATAAAATAACAATGAATGAATGACGTAACTAAGTTAAAAAAAATTAAGACGCTGAGCTGCCAGATTTTTCAACGCAATAATGAAGAAGAACAACATAAACTTTTCCTTGCTGTTTCCTTAAAACTGATAACTTTGAAATCGTTTTTTTTTTAAAATTATAATTCGATTTCAAGATGATTCACTCATATATGTTTATTTTTAAAAGCTATAACTCAAAGTCATTCTCACTTTTTTGGAAATAAAAATAAAGTTTCTTATTTTCTGATATTCCTTTTTTAGTGCAGCAGATATCTCCATATATTATTTCTCTAAGCCGAATCCTATACCCGGTCGAAACTCGCTCATTTCTTTATCGAATTGCAAGAAAATTTATGATTTTGAAGCTTATCCCGCGGGCTATTGACGAAAATTAGACCCACCCTCTAAAAAGTGTCGGTTCGTTTTTTATTCGAACTTCAATTTTTGGGCACAAAATTGACTCTATCTAGCGAAATAATTGTCGTATCGTCTCCATTTTGATTTCATTCGAAAGATTAAAAAAAATGCGTTCTTTAGAACGTTTCTCCGCTAGCGCCGCGTAACGAGAATCTCGAAAATCCACGTTTAAGCGACTTATAAGCGATTGAAGTTTGAAAAAGTTAAATTTTTTGCTCAACTGTGAAAATCGTTACATTGTTGTTCAAATCAATTTTAAATGCGACATTTCAAGCCAAGGCTTAGCTCGGTAAACCTTAATTGTAACTTTTATGGTTTCAAAATACTATGGTAGTTTTGCGATAACGTTAGTATTTAGTTTAGTAGTAGCCTTGGTTATTTGATTTTAATATAGGGTATCACTTTTGTAGTAAATGTAAAAGTGAAAGTGTCTTTGATCTCTTTGAAAAGTTGTCAGAACGACGGCAGTAGATGGCGATGTTGTGCAAATGAAGCCAATAAAAATTGTCGTATTAAATTTTAAGTTTAGATGTTTTTTTTTTTTTTTTTTTTTGCGGAATTCCGCACGGGTCACCTAGTATGACAAATAAAAGGGGAATTGTGCCTTTAATGATAGAAGCATATAACTTGGTGTGCATATACTATGTATAATTACGAGTCATTTTGGATACGCGGCCATCTGAGATTTCGAATATTTCAGTAAAGGCGGACGTCGAAAAGGTGGCCTTTGTGTGTGTATACTGTATATACTTTATGCGCTTCTTTGTTTCGATATTCACAAGGTTAATAGCATACGCTACGAAAAAAATCTTAGAATTTAATATCCTTTTCTATTAAAGTTCTATTGTAATGTGTGTTTTAAGCGAACTTTAACTTTTACCTCTAGGGGGTGCTTTGTAGTTCTTTTTTAATCGTCCAAAATGCGCAACAGATATGTGACCAAAATTGATGGAATTTTGTCTTTAATAGTAGAAGCTTACAAATTTAGATACAGATAATAAATATAAACTCATGTTTGCGAAAATTGCCACACCATGAAGGAATCGTCATAATTGAATGAAATTTAATACACAGCTGAGTGATAGTGGTACAAATAAATGATTAAACTTAGAAAGAGCCAACAAACAAAAAAACAATATTAAAATTAATATTTTGTGCAGCCACCACGCGCTGCAATAAGTGCTGCTACGTAACGTGGCATGGAGTCAAACAAATTTTTAATGTCTGCCTGATCCAGAGCATTCCATACTGTTTGTATGTACTGTTTGTATGCGTACTCAAAGTTGGTCTGTAGAAGCAACAAGACGAGGATCACGAACGAGACGCCGACCAACGAAACCCCACACGTGTTCAATCGGCGACATATCCGGGGAATACGCTGGCCAGGGAAGAAGCTGTACTTGCTGCGATGCAAGGAAGGATTGAACTGTCCTAGCGACATGAGGGCGGGCATTATCGGCTGAAATACAGCGCCAGGCAAGCCTTGAAGGAAGGGGACAGTTTGGGGCTGTAGATTTTCACTGATGTCCCGGTTGCTGTTCAGGCTACCCACAATTCGTAGCAATTGAGATCGTCCGTGGTATGATATGGCACCCCAGACCATGACTCCAGGTTTTCGGCCACTGTGACGTTCGTAAATGCCCTCTGGAATGTGGCGTTCATGTGAGCTTGCTTATTCTGTCACTTGTTTTTGACTAACTTATGGGTTCTGAATCCAAAACATATCTCTGTTTTACTACATCATGTAAAGTTTCTAAGATATGATGGGACCAAAGAGATCAAATTGTAAAATGTAGAACAATATATATAACATTTTTTTTGTATATACAGGTAGTTATCAAAATAATGGAAACACTTGAGATTCGTAAGAAAAATCTACCGTTCATCGCAAAATAAGCGATCAATTGTTCTTTAACTTTAGTCATACAAAATGTAGACTTCACCGGACACTTTCACATTGAAATTAAATCACCCATGCAAAAATCACCTATACAGAAATTTCAGTAATTAATTGGCATACTATGTATAATTACTAAACAAATTTTTATGAACATACCAACCTTACTTCCGAAGATATTTTTAAAAAACGGCAATTTTATTTGAAGGGTTTTTGCTTATAACACGCTGAGTTTTTGATTAAACCTTATCAGAACTTCAGGAAAGATGACAAAATACAAGAGAAAGAACATACTAAAGCGGTAAATGAAAATATAAAAAATCCGATGAGATATGCATGTTAAAAGGAAATAATTTTTACGGCGCATATGCGAACGACAGAAAATTATAACTACAAAAATATTGTAGCCTCTTTTATAATGCATGTTATAAAAAAAGTTCCAGTTTAATATCGTAAAAAATGAAAAAGATATCAGCGATCTAGTGAGCTGTATTTTATTCATTTGCCGACAACACATAAAAAGTGAGGGACTGTCCACAAAGAACTATTTTTAAATTAAAGGTTATTGCGTCATCGGTTCAAAACCAACGTTTCAGGGGTGACCGGATACTTTAGGCCACCTACGTATGAGGTCTTTTTGGTCGAATAGGCGAAATGTGACTTCTATACCGAATATAAATTTTCAAACTGTCTACAATTTAACATTGAAAAAAATGCTCAATTGTCACTACACTATTTATGGACAACTCCTCGGCATTTTTGTATTGTCTACGAATTGATGAATTACATCTCACTAGATAGCTGGTATCTTTTTCAATTTTTACGATATTCAACTGGAACTTTTTTTATAAGATGCAGTATAAACCAGGCTACAATATTTTTGTAGTTATAAATTTCTGTCGTTCGCGCATGCGGCGTGAAAAACGATTTCCTTTTAACGTTCATATGTCATCGGATTTTTAATATTTTTATTTACCGCTTTAGTATGTTCTTTCTTTTGTATTTTGTCATCTTTCCTGAAGTTTGGATAAGGTTTGATCAAAAACTCTGCGTGTTATGAGCAAAAACCTTTCAAATAAAATTGCCGTTTAAAAAAAAATGTTTCATATCTTCGGAAGTGAGAGTGGTATGTTCATAAAAATTTGTGCAGTAAATATACATAGTATGCTAATTAATTACTGATTTATAGCTTATTCCCAGCTATTTTCGAAGAGTTATGGTCAGAAAGCGGTTTTTCTTCCGACCCCCCTTCTTGTCGTCTCCTAAATGCATGGGTGATTTGATTTCAAGGTGGAAATGTCGGTGAAGTCTATATTTTGTATGACTAAAGTTAAATAACAATTGATCGCTTATTTTGCGATGAACGGTAGATTTTTCTTATGAATCTCAAGTGTTTCTATTATTTTGATAACTACCTGTATATATATATATATATATATATATATATATATAATATATATATATATATATATATATATATATATATATATATATATATATATATATATATTTCATTAATTTATCTCATTTGGTCCGCATAGAGTTAAATCGTCCGCTAGGTCTCCTCTCAAACAATATAGAATCCAACCAAAGCATTTATAACAATTAGAAAAATATGAAAATTCCACTGCCAAACAGAGAGAACGTTTCAAATTGTTCCCCCTCCCCTCCCCCCAAAAATTATTTTTGGTCAAATTTCTCAGGCGTTAGAGGGGTTCCTGGGAATTAGAATATGGAACATATGTCTCAATTAAACGTTTCTCCAAGTTTATAGCCTCCAGTATTTGCTGTTTAGCTTAGTTCTTGAACAGAGTAAACTTAAGACTTACACTAAATTAGGAATCCTCGTATCTCCTGTTCTAACTAATAAAGAAAAAGGAAACAATTTTCAAAGTGTAATGAAATGCGCTTTTTTGAATGATGCATGAAGAAATTCTCTGAATCCTTTATCAAACATTGAGTGCGACATTTTAGTTTAAAAAATTAATTCAAAGAGTAATTTAAATTTCTGAAAAATCATTCTGCAACAAAGCTGCGGAGTCTGAAGTAATAGTGCGCCAAACTTCAAGGCTGTAGATGATATGTTGTCTCCTGGAGATGGGACAAGGAACAGCCGCAGATGCAACTTCTGACAGACTTTTGACGAAACCTTTTTTAATATATCAAGATAAAATAATAAAATAAATTATGTTACACATTACAAGAAAAAAAAAACATTCATTTTAAGTGTTTAAATATTTACTACTGCTACTTTAGTTTAAGGCTGCTGAAAATGCAAATTGAATTAAATGCTTAAGACAGCTATTTCTGATAAGACGCTTTTATGTAAATACCGAACGCATTAACATCGTCAACCGTTTAGTCAATTCAACTTTTAATGTTGCCACTTAACGTTTGGTAAAGCATGAATAGCGGCTCCGATTTGCCTGAAAGATTAGAGTTGTCTTCTTAAGTTATAATTTGCATTAATAAGGTATTATGGAAGATTTAAAGCACCATTCTTCCAGAATGCATGCATTTCCAATTAGCTAATTGGACTAGATTTTGATTACATGAGATGCGCAGGTAGTTTTGCTAAGCACTTCTCTTTATTGCTTTAGAATCGCGTTATAAGTCGGGAAAAATCCAAAAGTCTTACTTTTCTGAATATGCAATTTACAGTAACTTGATTATCAGTTTTACAATTTTCTTTTATAGTTTATAGTGGCGGTAAAATATGCAGACTTGCAGGATAATATTTTTTTCGTATTTAAGTCAACAAAAATTTTTTCGAATGGTTTTTCGATTGCTTTCTTAAATTGTTATAAGTTAGTTTGGAGATGATTTCTAAGTTTTGGCGATTATATGCAAAAGGAAAAAGAAAGAAAAGAATGGGCATTAATAATAATGGCAAAATATAGGACGAGCCAAAAACAAACTTCCCAAAGGTTGTCCCATTTTTGTTCTTTATGAAAAACAAAATTAGTTTTTTTTCTTTTATGAAAAAAAAAAAAAATCTAAAACTAAAAGAAAAACGCAATTAATCTGCATTTACTTTGAACACTTACCGTGTTTATGCAATTAAATGCATTAACTACAAAAGAAACAAACAAAATGCAATTGCAAGTGTACATATGCATTTTCATATAGTCCGGACTCTTTTTGTAAATTTTAATACTTTACGCAGTGTACAGAATTAAAAAATACAGTTATAGTTGAAAATAGTGTCGCCATCCACTAACAGTAAGACAGCAAAATCAGGAAACAGATAACCAAGGTTCCACTGTATTTTTAAGTCACGTAGAGGTCATATTGGATGATGTCAGATGGCAGATAACGTAAAGAAACAGGAACACCTTCTTAACATAAAAAAGGAAGTAGATTTAATTTTTTAGACGTTACAAAAATATGTTACTTTTATCCACTACTAGGGTTATTACCCGGCGTTGCCGGGGTGCCTATTAATACAACATAGTGCTTCCTAATAGTAGTTCAAATAGTGTTGAATACAAATAATTGTAGCAGTAATTGTTTTTAACTTTTTTCATACTAAATGAAGTAGGTGAGCCTTGAATTGACACTCTGTGTTGGAAAATTTGGAATTTAAATGTGTTAAATTTTATCAATTTGTATGCTTAAAAGCTTCTCAAATACTCTATCTATTCAAAATCGAAAGAAAATGGCCATTCTGAGACACAAAATTTGAGCTTTGAGCTTTTTGGATTTTTTTAAAATTTCAAAACCCCGCCTATGTGAGTTTTATTGCATCAAGGAACCTCTGTGCCAAGTTTGATGAAAATCCAACGAAAACTGTGGATTTGTATAAGGAACAAATATACATACATCCATTTTTATACATATAGATTGTTACCTTTTTTGGCTCTGGTCGATCTGAACACTTTAAGTATAAAGTCAAAATATGCGCCCCTAATAGATCTTATTTATGTTGCCCTGTCACAGGCAAAATTCTTTAAGAACCAAAATTTAGTACATTAAAAAACACACACATACAGAAAATAAGAAGTTCATGTGGGAGGATTTAAAGAGATGGAATAAAAATTTTCCTTTCACAGTCAATTTTCTTGTTAACATATTATATTCCCTAAAAATATTACATTTTTGGAGTTTAAGATGGACACAAAGAGACAGATGTTTTCTAAACATTCCCATTCCATCAATACAAAATGTCCCAATTTTCATTTCATCTAAAGGAAAATATCAACTAGAACAACAAACATTAGTCTTTGAACTACATCGTGACATTAAAACTCCTAGGAAACTGTTTCCAAGTATTTCTCAAGAGTTAAGCAGTAGAAAATACCAGACAGTAAACAGAAGCCTAACAAAAAAGAATCCTTTCCAATGGGAAGACTTTTCACTGTCAAGGATATTCGCTTTTAGCATAGGTTTAACAAAAGAAGTTTTCGCCGAAGATTGATTTTTAACCGCCCTCGGGCTTTTATCGGATCAAATTAAGTTGTCGTTAGAAAGGAAAAAAGAAAAGCTATGTATAAATTTATGGCATTAAATTACTTCTCAGAAAGTATTTTAAATAAACCAGTCTACGCGTGGAGAAATGGTGCGGTTTCATAGTTATGTTATGGGAAAAGGTTCCTACAGAGTAAAGGTCGAGACTAGTGGTCGCCACTCGCCATTGGCAGCTAAAAACTATTATTTGGCGACTATAAGATTTTATGTTGGTAGCCAAACTGGCAACCTACCTTTTTTTCTGAACAAAGTTACAAACTGCCGATGCATCGTACTGATTATGAAAAGAAAATGGCCATTAGCATCGTCACTGGTATCCAATGGTAACTTGGAGAGAAAATCGACCCATCCGGCTGTACAACACACCTAAATATAAAATTTGAGTGGAAAGGATGTCCTGTGGTTACTCTCGTGATTTGGCAGCTTGAGACTTCTGGTTGTTTCTTACATTCAAGAAACGATTAAAAAGATAAGAAAGGACATTATGGCTGCAACAACATCCGAACTAAGCTCTTTTTCGAAACAGATTTTCTCAGAATGTCTCTAATAGCGACAGCACCGATGGGGGAAGGGGTTATTGGGGAATAAAAAAACCCGAAGCATTTAAATGACTTTTAGTATATTAACAGAAAATGCCTTTCAATAATACGAACTAACACTAAAAAAAAATTTTAAGGTAAAACGTTTCTCTGCCAGCTGACTACTGTCTGATTTTCTTAGGTAAAACCTTCCGCGTATTTACGCATGCGTCAGGTCTTCTCTGATCTTACCAAAACGGGGTGATAGGTAAGATAACAATAAGGGGGAAAATGATAGGAAGCATTTTGAGCCGTATCAAACGTAGAACGATGCTAATTTCAAATGCATAGTTTAGTTAAATATGTCAAAAGGATAACAAATGCAAGTTTTAAATTGAAAACTTCGGGAAGTTCCCATTCACAATCCATCACCCCTTTTTTAAGTGGAATGGTTCGCGAGTGCTAGGCGTGACTTTCATGGATGGACAGTATTGGTCGATAACCTATAAATAAATAAAAATACAATTTCTGAATGTAATTTTTCACAAATACTTTTTAAGTTATAGCAAATCTTTATTTCTTTTAAAAGTTCATTGAACTTACTTCAGTTATTTCTTTTGTGATTATTTATTTTTAAAAAGTACATAACTATTGTATTTTATAAATTAAAAATTTTACCTGTCAAACAAACTCAACTAAATTTTTTTATCTTTCACAAAGCAAAAAATTGATGAACAGTACTTCTTATTAAACTACCAAAATATTTTTCAGTGTAAAAAGATTTTATGTAAAGTTTTTTGTAATTAAACCGTCAAAACTATCGTGTCGGGCACATTTTTGTGTCAACGATATATTATGCTATAATCTTTCTCCGAAAAAGATATCGGATAATTATCAATTTTAATCACATGACTTTTAAAGGATCAAATTAAACTGTCGTCCGAAAGCCACAGAAAAATGCAAATCTAAGATATTTAAAAAGCTATTATATGAGAAAGCGTTATCTTGAATGTCATCAAAGATGGTACTTTAATTCAGGAATAATCGATGTGAAAGGATAAACCTAAACTCTTATCATGAACCCAAAAGCTGTTAATTTTTCATTCTTTTCTCTTCGCTTTTTACGACAAGGGGAGGGGTGTGGGAGGTGGATTTAATAACGACATCGAAATTGAATATCTTGACAGCAAAATAGCGTGTATCTGCAGGAAAATAACTTGTTTTGAGCAGCAGCTAAGACATTATTAATTCATTTTAGCGAAAGTAAACATCTCTTATAACATGGTGTATTAAATAAAAAAGAAAAGCTTTCTTTTACATGCTAAGTACTTTATATGCATCGTTACTATTGATGGAACAAAAATAACTGAAGTTCTTTTTGAAAGTAAACATTTACAATTTTAAAAATGAAAGTAATAACAAGGGAATTTAGTTTAATTTTTTGACAAACCAGTGATGATTAATAATGATATAAATTTTAGTGGATTAAATTTAATTGTGATTTCCTTTTCTTATCTGATTATGAAGTTTTTTTTCTCACTGAGAAAGTCTTAGTGAGCTTTTAAATTTCTAGCAAATATCAAACAGCTCATGACGGTCTCTACGGACTGTAGATTGGCCTTTGCTTGTAATCATCAGTTTCAAAACGTCATGAGTAATAGAAAAGAACTTCTCCTAGAATCTGAGATTAACTTCATACTGGTAGCTAGATCACAGCTACAGGTAATCTACTGGATAGGGAGCCGTAAACGCGGTGCAGATTCCACTCGAAAAGGAAATATAACTAATTGGTGGGCCAAAAATCTTCAAGGTAATCATGCGTTCTATATGTCAAGCATATAACTACAAGGAAGTAGCAAACAAAACATTTTCGCTTCGGGACAATAGCTTTACCATTGCTTGGGATAGTCAGTATCGAATAGCCATAACAGAGTTGTGGGTCATTAAAACTTACCTCCTACTGGCGTGGCTGCAGTTTTCTTAAAAGGATCTTGAAACCTTTCGAGTTTGCTATTATATTCTATTTTTTCTATGTGGGTATATGTTTGTGTTGTCCCTCAATGAAGTGTTTGTTCCATGCTGAAGTATAGTCTTCTCCTTTCTGACGGGTATGAACATTTTAAAGACTAAATGAACTTTATCCACAGAATTAACAGAGCTAGTAAACCTGTTATGATCTGTGAGAGATTCAGACCGACAGAACAAGGTTGTCTGAAGTCTAGGTAAGACAATTTTAAGTACAATTTCTGTAATTTTAAAGTATGATTGGCAATGAAAAAGAGATTCAATTTTTAAAAATATCAGTGGTATGTTTTAAGCATGTTGTGTCTACGTTTCTATCGGTGACACAACCAGATTTTTTTCTGGGGCGGAAATGATTCATAAAAACCGCGTTTCACACACACACACATACGAAGAGATAAAGCGAGAGCGTTGAACAAAAAAAAGAATCACTCACGAAAGTACAACTTTTAAAGAATTAAATAATATAAAAATAACAAAATATAAATAATATGGGGTAAATATGAGAACAAGTGTTCTGTTAACTTTTTGTCGCATAAAAGGTATGCTTCAACTAACATTTTCTAATAAACCTTTAATACCCATGTATTTAGGGAATCAGTAACAAGTTGAAGAAAGCAGAAACTTTATTAGGGCGATTCCACGGAAAGTGGTCTTTTTTGCAAAAAAATGTTTTTTCAAAAATTCTATTTTTCTTCATTTATTATTTATTAGTTTGTATTTTATTAGAAAAAGCACATAAATCAGATTAAATTTTTTTCATATGCTTTATAAATAAGGAAATTGGGAGTCTAGTTTTTGTGGTTAACAAAAGCCAATATGCAGTCCAGTTGTCATCTCCCTCTCTACAAAATTATTTGAAAAATTAAATAAGTAAAAATATTGTTTTAACTTCCGTTAACCTTCCTTTTTAGTTCAATTAATGTGTTAAATCAAAATTTCAATTTTGTGGTGGATAAGTGATATAAAATACATTTGAGTAAAAAATGTCACACACGATACATTTAAAAGATACTTTTAATCGCCTAAGCAGTTAAAATTTATCAAAAATGATTTTGTTTCATATTATAAGTTAGCTAGTGATAAGGAACATGTAGCAGAAATTTTTGGCGGATATTATAATTTGTTAGCTCTCTCGAGGTCCAAATCTGCATGTCACACACGTTACGTAACGAGTGTGATTTTATTTGCATAATTCATAGAATTTTTTTTTACTACAAAATAATTAGTTTAAAAATTTCCTATTGTTTAATACATTTGACAGTGCAACCCATCCTTCGAGTTTTGATTCTTATATTTTTTAATTCTTTTTATTCCAAAATTTTACTTCTTAGCAGAGTATTCATATTAGCAAAAATGAGATAAACAACGAAAATTCAGTTTAAAATGCATGGAGTGTTGTGCCAAAAAATTGATGGCATACGAAGAATGCATGTAATACTAGTGAACCACATAGAAAATGAAATTAATTTATGGCATATACACAAGAAAATAAGCAGCCAGATATTGTTATTAAAAATTATTACCAGTTGTCTGATTTCATGAATGCAAAGTTTAACCTAGTACCTGGAAATAGGTGTTGTGCGTTTTGACGACAAATATTTCCACAAGTTTTATTCATTACAAAATATCACATTGAAGTCAGTCTAATGGTTGAATCAGGAAGATACTGTAAAAGGCCAACTATTATGACATTCTACACTAGAAGTTTAACTAAGCTGTTAAGAAAATTGCTGCTCTAGAAGTAGCAGGGTCTCGTGGGTAGTTCCCATTTCTGGACAATATTGAAGAACTAAAGGCATTTTCATTTCTCTTTTTCTGTTAAATTTCTATTTTTGTACAAAGAGTTTTCCAGCTCTTAATTTTTTCCATTATTTGTTTTTCAAATGTACGCATTTTGCAACTGTTTGATAAGCTTCAAAATAAATGTGCATATTCCTTATGATATTATTTAAATATAATTAAATTAATTAATGTTTATATGCTCAAAAATGTTTAAGAAAAGTACTAGGGATGCATGGATTAATCGGCCATAATCGGCCCCTTTGCCGATTATTTATAATCTGCCAAATTTTTCCGATTAATGAGCGGAAAAATATTTTTTTTAAAATTATTTTTCAAAGCATACCTTCTATAAGGAACAATGATGATTTAACTTAGTAACAGTGAATATCTTTCATCAAACATTACTATAAACTATTGTTAATTCTATTAATAATAATATGAAAATTAGCTGAAAATAATTGGACGATATTTAAAATTTTTTTTGGAAAAGTTAGGAAAATGGAGAAAAAGTAGTTTCTCAGTAATAAATTAATCACTAGTATTTCTAAAATCGATATTGTAAAAGGAAAAAGTGATGGAGAAATTGATAATTTGAAAAATTATGATTAATCGGCCAAGCCAATTAGTTAGCCGATTATGAACAACCGATTAATCGGTAATCGGCCAACTTACTTATCGGCGCATTCCTAAAAAGTACTGCTTGAAAATATTTCATACAAATTCAGTATTTTAACCTTTCTAAGTGAAATAAGAAAAGTGTAACCTGAAATTTCAGAGAAAGTCACACACGTTACATTAGATGTCTCACACGTTACAACTGTTTTTGTGCATTTTCTCCCAAAATCAAACCAATTTAAAGATAGATAAAAATGTAACACAAATCCTTACACTATATTCTAATTATTCCAAAACAAAAGAATAGCAGTTTACTTCACAATTCATAGGAAAAAAATAAGTTGAATAACTTGATAACAAATTGCAGTTTTCTGTCGTCACACACGATACAAGTTTTGAAACTTTTATAAAAAATTGTAAAACACTAGGAACAATAAAATTATGCATGATATTAGTTTACAAAAGGATGTTTAATAAGATAATATTAGCCAATGCTTGATTCTTTAATGCTACTCTAGTGAAAAAGGACCTTAAAAATAAAAAAGTGTGTACAAATGTCACACACGTTACCGTGGAATCGCCCATTATCATCCTTAATCGTAAATATCCGGGAATGAACTGTAAATTTCATATATTAATTTATGTACTACGTACAATTATTTACATATGTTCGTAAATAATTGTGCAAAGTATTCATATATTTCACGAATCCAGTACGGTGCTTCTATACTCTAGATATAGAAGAACATAAAAATCATAGAATCATTTTATTTTTTTCATCTATGAGTGGCTTTGAAGACTCCTGACTGTCTGGCACAGAATTTTATCACTAGAAATTAAATCATTATGTTTCCTGATAATATTCAGCAAAATAAACGATGTTTCCACTTCAGTGAAAATCTCTTCCAGTTCAAAAGAAAAGTCGAAAACATCAGAACCGGAGATTGGTGTAATCCATCATCTAATGTAAACAACATCCAGCTGATTAAAATGAAAAAGTTATTACGAAAGAAGAATATGTGCTTTTGTGGAATAAAAAGGATTTAACATTTTTCGCGTAATATATATTTCTTTTAAGATCCATTTAAGCCAAAATAAGTATTAATAGACATGGTTTCTAGCTTTTCAGTTGCTTTTAGTTGTGCCGAAATAAATTGAAAATGTCTTTGTTTGATTTAAAAACAGCAAAAATGTTCTATGTTGACTATCAGTGACAAATCCTTTATTGTTGTTTAAAGTAAGCAATACTTTGATCTCAAAGTATAACTGGTTTTAATATTTTACGAGACTATTAAGTAAAATATATAAATTGCCACTGAAAAGCATTTTAGTAAGACGAATTACAAAATAACACAGAAACTACAAACTAAGTGGATAAAATTTGACCAATGACTTAACTTCTTGTCCGCACAAATAGTAATTGACATAAATTAGCAACTCCCCTTCTAATAAATTCACTAGGGGGTTTTTGGGAAATTAAGTTTACTGATAAAGTGGGAGGTAGCTGTAAAAATGTTGAGAACTACTTGTTTACACTATAAACGTTTCACTCTTTTTTTCTGACTTAAAATCTGTCCTGCAAGCCACGTTCAATCTTTTTTTCTCAATTTGTCACTTTCACTAAAAATTCTCAAGGTAAAAACGCCCACTCAATATATTTAAATTCATATAATGAATAGTGCCAATCTACATAGGGAAGCAATGCTTGGACTTTCTGATAAACGCCAGGCTTTGCGCAAAGGATGAAAAACAATGTTGTCCCCCCCCCCCTCCCAAACAAGGTGTTGCTGTTTACGCGTTGTCTGATTCTCGTTGTTTGTTGACAATAGTATTCCTTTTTTGTCTAAAATGGAATACAAAACTAAGGAGCAACCACCTTTCAAAGTCATTCAAAAGTAGTTATCTCACAAGAAGATCTATACCAAACAAATCACGAAATGAAATTTCGGGCAAATCACTAAGGCTGATACACTATTCAGAAAGTAAAAAACAAAACAACGAAACAGAGGATAAACTCTATAATTGGATCATTGCCAAAACATTAGAACTACTTGTTGCACTATACCGCGTTTTCTTCTGAAACACACGCTAAAATATAAATTCCATTCAATAGCATATTTCATCGAAACTGAAATAATAATTCTTTAAAAGCAAAGTACAAACTGTAGCATTTTTATAGCCCGGCTTCATGTAATTTTCACACAGTACTAAAAATAAATCTTTTAGAGGGGAAAGCAATTGCACGGAAAACTCATTCTCTTTTATTGTGTCATTGAAGTTTAAAGTATCCTTATCAGTTTATACTTTTGTGTGTTTCTAAGTTTTATTACTTACATTTATGAGTTGTTCCGTAATCTTAAAGGTTGAAATAATGTTCTCAGAGGAGTAAAGCTGTTCGTGCCTGTGTTTGAGTTGAGGCAATTGTTTCATCAATCTTTTATTCCTTTTATGTTTCGAAAAATTGAGGATAATATAATGATATATTTTTACATTATGAGTGATAAAATATCACCGCTCTCTTTTCAATGAACAAATTCAATTAAAAAAATATTTTAAAGGCAAATAAGTAAATAAATATATGAATTTAAAAAATAGAAATACTTTTTTTTTTGCTTCATAATTATTTTATTTTTTTATTGAAATAAATTTGACATTTTTCGAACATTACTTCACACACAGACACACAAATGCCATTCAAGGCATGAAGGGTTTTATGTCAGAAATTATAATTTAAAAGATTTTTATATTACTTGTCAGGGAAAGAGTTCAGAGGAGAATTCGGCAGGACAATTTGGTGTGGAATGTATGATATTTATTTTAGATTCTTATATTTATACTTATATTTAAACTATGTGATCAGATAATAGTAGGAAAATGTAGCTGTTTTAGTGCTTTCTTATAAAATTAAATTTTTCAAATTGTGCGTTTAAAAAATTGTATCTATTCAAACTACGGAAGCAAATCTCGCTTTAACTAAAAGTCCCCGATTTAAACCAATTGCATTCCCCTCCTCCCCTCCCCCAATTTCTATTAACTTCCACCTCTCTAGTTTACCTAATCGTTTCTTAGACATATTTGACATTCTGAAGTACAAAAGTGGAGGTTAATTTGGCTGAAATTGAAGCAAAAGCAGATGAAAATATTGATCAATACGACTAGAATAACAACAATTCTTTAACACCAAGCAACGCGAAAATATATTCTGTTGTCGATGATTGCGTAGGAAAACTTATAACTTTTTTAGATCCAGGATTGGTCGTAGCAATGTTTTTCTGGCCAGGAGTTTTCTCCGAAAATCAATACCATAATGAAGAGATAGTTTAAAAGAAATTAAAGAAAGAACTACCCTTTTTGAGCTCTTTTTTTTTTGGCTAGCACTCGGTTAGAACGAGAAAATATCGCGTTTCCTTCACGCTTGTCAGTTACAAGATCCATTGTATAATATCATGCGATAAAAAGTCCAAACTAGTAGCAACGTTTCACCTCCATGCATAGAAAATTACAATATTATGATTTTAAATTCTAAATACTTCATAAATACTATCACAATAGAGTTAGATTACGTTGCAAAAAGTTACAAGAGACCTCTAGTTGTGTCTGCCGTAACGGAAATTTCGTTGTGAAATAATTCAAAGTTTGTTCAGTACTACTTTGGTAAATTGACCTCCAAGACTGACAATGCTTCCCTCTTTTACCCATAATAGGAAAAATAACTGCCGCGAATTTGAGATGAGTTACTTTTGCAAAACTACTACGAAAGTAACCCAACTCATTTCAGCGCCAATTGTCCTCTTATTACCCGAAAAAGTAAACGCTGTCAATGTCGGTATCAACTTACCAGAGTAGCACTATAATAGCAATTTTTGCTGCACAGGAGGGGGGGGGGGATAGATTCGATGTAATAGGGTTACGAGGCAAATAAACAGAAATGTAGGAGTCGATTTGGAAATTTACTTCCAAGTGATTTTCTTAAAAAAAAAAAAAAAAAAAGATATAATTTATAATAAAAAGATGAACTTTTATGTACTTATCGACAAAAGGTGATTATTTTTTGCATGACATTGTTGCTTATAATTAACGTTCCTATTGTCTTTTCTCTATCACATCTATAAGAGAAATCGCCTCGTAATTTTGCATTTACTCTCCTATTATATACAGAACCGATCAATTATGAGGGCTAAATAGAGCGTTTTGTTCAAACATCATCCGTTGACGTTGTTGACTCGTTCTTTGGCGAAACAAAGAAAAATCCCCCATACAAATGGCAGCAAATGACCAACCTAATGAGCGTACAGATAATGGATTTCATTATATCAGTACAAATGCACGCAATGATGCGTTGGTTGCTATAGAGATAGAGCATTAAATGAAGAAGATTAATTCAGACTTTATTGAATACGAGCTAAATACCCAGTATTTAGCTTGTTCAGTCGAGTTTATAATCTTGTAGTAAAGTTTAAAACGGTGCTTCAACTTTTGCGGGTATCTTAATACAGTGGCGTTCCAAAAGCGGACGTCACCCAGGGTGGTATTTTTGGTGTGTCTCCCCCCCCCCCAAAGAAAAAACTACCTATGAATGCTATGTAATCACGAAGTTCAGAGAACAAATTTATATTAATTTGGCATGACGGTATTTTGCATTAAAGTGTAAATTATGCTAAGTTTTTATTATGCTAAATTTTTCATAGTTATTTTATGCTAAATTTTTCATAGTCGTACATGTAATCGCATCCACCTCGTAATAGCGTGCTTCATTTTTGTTGAAATTTCACAGCTTATATGTAATTTAAGATATATCTGATATAATTTATAACTTTCCAGATTTGAAGTATTTATAGTTTGCATAAATTGGAAAAATACGTTTTGGGTGTCCCTAGAGTTATGACCCCAACGAACACGCCAACAAGTAGCCAAATTCAGCTTCTATTTGAAAATACGTATAAAAAATTTACTATTTAAGAAAGATGTTTTATAAACTTTTTTTTTTTTTTTGAAAAAAAAAAGAGAAAGAAATAAAAATAAAAATGAACTGTTCATTGACCGAGGGTTATTCATTCATTCATTGGTCGGTCTACCTTATTTATGTATTTTTTGTTGTAAAAATACAGATGACGAATTTTTCTTTTATTTTTATCAATTACTTTGGAACGACCAAACAGCTTTTTAACAGAGTTACATAATCCCCAAATAAACTCACCCACGAAGTAATAACTGATTCAAAATTTCTCCCTAAACAGACTCGACAAGCATATTGTATTTATTTTTTTCCAGATTTCAATTTGAGAATTTTCCAATCAGTAGCTCATGCGCTATATTTGGTGTTTGCTTTCCCTCTGGCACCTTTAGAGGTTTTTCTCCAAATTACATAAACTTATTTCGTAGCAAACAAAAGAAAAGATAAATATTCTAAAGCATTTAAATGATTAAGAATTATTCATCATGCATTAAACCTAATGACTAACTACAAAGCATAATATTTAATTAATTTTAGGTAAAAGCCGTTAATTAATTCAAATTTAAGCGAAAGTTAACCCACTGCCCCTAAAGTCTTCAACGGTTATTTTCTAATTGTATGTACATTATTTAAATAAAATATCGTATTTGTGCATCAAGATTACGTTAACTTTAAAGAATTTGCATTATTACCTAATTAGTGATTATTTTAAAGGGGAGAGTGAAACGTTGTTGTGCATGTTTCTTTGCTTGATAAGTGTTTTCCTTGACAAGGTCGTAAAAGTAAACGCATAATAAATTTCTCGCAGTAGTACGCACTTAACGCAAACGGTAGTTTGTGTTCGTGACTCATTTTGAAATTCGGTATTTTATAGAATAGGCATCGTATATTTTGCCTAAAACTGGTTGGCAATGCTAGAAACGATTCATATTTCACATGTCATCTAGGCATTATGTTGAATGCCATTTTGAAACTAGCAAGGTATTAAATATATATATGATACTAGGGATGCGCCGACAAGCAAATTGACTGTAACTATGTTGTTGTTGGCCGTCAAAGGAAGCTCAACGATTTAAAAATCTTATCTATTGCCAGTTTTTATTTGTTAACAAATAACATACGTTTTATTTATGTAGAGTAAGGTAAGGATTTTAATTTTTTCCTCCGGATTCTGCTCTAGCTACTAGAAAATTTTACGATGCGTGATTATATTTCCTTTTCCGTATTACCCAAGTCATCCAGAAACGATTCAGGTGTATTTAAATTTTATATGTGTTCTGATCCACGAAGTTCATCTTAATGTAAAGTCGACAACCGGCGTCGGGGTTTGCTATTAATTTGTAATTAAATGTCAATACTTGTTAGTTAAAGAGTTAAAAATATCAACAAACAAACATTTGATGAACAAAATGAAATAGAAATTATAGATATTTCAAACTTTTCATCCGCCTATATTAATAGCTTTATTCAGGACTGAGTTTGATACATTTATTTATATTCAGTCGGTCATAGTATGAGTTCTGGAAAAAGAAAAGAACCAATGTAGTATAATTCTGTCAATTTTTTGTAAAATACAGTAATATAGTGAATCTGTAGTAAATGTTTTTAAAACATACGTTCAAAAATAATTTTCTATTAGATTTTCACTCTACTTTAATTCTAGTCACCTTAAGTTGCTACGTTTTTTGATCGGAACTTCTTTGGAAAACAGATTGATAATTTTTTCTTGACATAAGGTAGGTTTTTAATGGGGGGGGGGGGACATTTTTTTCTGAATCATGCTATATATCAGCACTTATCAGGACTACTAGCACCATCTCTTGCCCAAAACAGATCGCAGATTCTTCCGCCATTTGCACTAGTTATCTTCCTTTTTTTTAAAATTTGGCACTTACCTCGGCTTTGCCTCGCACTGCCCCATATATCCTTTAAAATGACGAAATTCTTCCATTGATTCTGCTTTACTTCTCAATTTAAAAGTCAAAGTTTTTTTAGGGTAGTTAGGACTTTTAATCGAAATTAGTAAGGAGATGTAAGAGGTAGATAATGTTCGCAAAATATTGTATTTTAAATATGCGAGGAAAACAGTGTTTTGAACATGTAACATAAATTACTGGGGGAAAAATGAGAAAAATTATGTGCTGCTGTTTTTTCTCTTGATGTGACATAGGAATATAGAGATATTTAATGAAAAAAGTTCAACCGTGAAAGACTCTTCATTTATTGTATGAAAGCTTGTGCAATTGTTTTAACAAAAACATAGGAAAAATTAACTACATAAAAATCCGTCTGTGTTTTTATCTTGAATTAAATTCCATACTGAACTGCATATATAAGAGTTCAATAAGAATGCAAGAGATTTTTAGAAAAAAATATTCTGAAAAGTAGGAGAGATTTGTGAACAAAATAAATTCGTCTAACGTATCTCTTTTCAGAGTTAGAAACTTTCAAGGGATAATTTATAGCTTCCAAACAGAACCTTCCAACAGATCTTTTAATGCTAAAGCTTTCTTTCTTCTAAAATTCTTTGACACAAAACAGACTCTCGCTGTTTCATTCGTTTGTAACATCGAAGGATTTTAAAAGATAATTGTTTTCTTATATTCTAACAATTATGCTTCCAGCTAAAGTAATCGTTAGGATTTAAAATTTATTTCAGAGAACAAACTCTAGAAAGTTACTAAGACTATTTTATGTGGTAAAATTATTGTTGATGGAGAAGTCTGTTTGAAATGTTTTCTCTAAAACACAAGGTAATCTTTATGTTTTCTTTTACTGTGCAGTCATTGAAAAAGGTTTCTCTATTGATTTTGGCTATAAAAGATGCGTGTTTGAAGGATAGTTGAGAGAAATTTTATCCAAAAATGTTTTGATAATATGCATGGGTATGATAACTATAATTTATTGATTCTGTCAGGATTTCATAAAATATACATCAAAGTCAAAGAACCACAGCTAAAAAACATATGAAGAAATTTTGAAAAATAATTTTTTTTTTTTTTGAAAATTTTTGTAAGAGATTTTTGCCGACTTTTAGAAGAAAAATCTGCATTTTGTCTTCAATATAATCTGCAGGAAACCTACAAAATATTTTTTTAGTTTTCTCTAACTATTCTGACGGTTTTATGAAGCACGTTCTAAATATGATTAAATTTCAGCAGATATTTTTTGCTGGGATATAGAGTAATAAAGCGTGAGTTTACGTTTTATAAGTAAAACATATTTTGTATTTATGTTTGGGAAATTTATATATCTTGTTTTACCATAGCAATTAAATTGTGTGAAATTTGTTTCACACATTGATGTGCAATAGAAAGAAAAAGTATGAAACTTACAGACCAATGAAAAGATGCAAATGTCAAAAAGAAAAAACTACTTTGTTTAGTCACTACAAGCAACGAAAAAGATTTTGCACGCACTCAGAGATTATAGTAAACAGACCCTGTGTATTATTCTTTAGAGTTCTATCACTTAAACATTTAGTTTAGAGTTATACTTTTCTAGCTATCTAATACAATCGCATGAGATGCTCCGTTGATTGATCTGCATAAAAAAAACAGAATATTTTTGGCTGTTGGTATTTTGCTAGCAGTTCTGCTGTAGCTCTGGATTAAAAACTGGAAGTTAACTGCTTCAAACTATTATTTAAGTACAGACTTGCAAGGAGCATGTGCTCAAGTTTTTTGTTACAAAATGGCCATTTTCTTTCAATTTTGAATAGATAGAGATAAGCTTTTAAGCATACAAATTGATAAAATTTAACACATTTAAATATGAGTATTTTCCAACAAAGATTACGATTAACAAATTATTTAAGGCTTACCTATTTCATTTTAGCATGAAATAAGTTAAAAATAATTATGATTCATGTTCTTATTACCTTAGCATTGGCCCTTAACATTACCTTTAACATTGGCACAGATATTGTATGATGCAGAAAAAATTAGGGGTCCCAACAAATTTTTAATTCTAATTTTTGCGAGCAGTTTTAATAAGCACCCGGGTAACGCCGGGTAATAAGCTAGTCTTTGATAAAATAAAGAGTTGAGTGCTCTTGTTTTCGTAATGTGAAACGACACCAATGCCTAGTAAACGGGCTATTTCTGGATATTAAATAGATATCCGATATGCACTCGTTGGTCTATTTTGGTATTAGATAATACACAAATAAGTTCAAATAAATATCTTAAAAATTGACAAAAAAGGGGGAGGAGTGAAGCTTTTAACATTTTTTGAATGAGAAAAATTGTTAAACTGATTTGAAACTCAAAATGAACTGTGGATTCTCAATCCATTCTTTGTGTTATAAATATGAGTTTTAAAACCCTGCAGCTTTTGAAATCTAAGTTGACTTGACTTGATCTACGGAGTCTGGGTGTATTTTACAGCGACTAAAACATTGCTGATTTTGAAAAGTTTTATGCTTATCGAAAGTTTTGTTTTTCAACAAAGTGCACAAATTAAGAAAAAGTTTGATACTTTACTCTCGTTTAGATCTTAGTTCCCATTTCATCTGTTTGGAAATATCTTCGAAAAATGTCTCGTGGGCCGAAAAAAAAAACGAAATTCATGGAATGAAGTAACACAAAGAGTATCATGTTAAATTTTTTCATGTAACTGCATGCTAAAGTATCCCGCTTTTGGATTGAAGAGTAGAAAAGATAGGCTCCAAAAAACTCCAAAACGACCTTTAAAGTGATTTAGTAGACGAGTAAATCTTGTAAATGCATTCCTTCGAAAAGGTAATCCTTTCACGCCAGAACTAAAAGTTCCGGAACATAGCGCTTAAAAAGATTTTAGAGTTAGAAGCGCATTTACTATTTGAAAAGAGGTAGGAAATAGTTTTTCTAGTGCTATAAAAACATTAGCACGCTCCAGTAATAAACAGTTTATGTGGAATAAAAAGCTTGGTGAAACTGGATAGATAAGTTTCAGGCGAAAATTTACAAAGTCTTATCTAATATCTAACTACTGTCTGACTACAGATAAAATGAAAAAGCAAATATTCAGTTTACTGGCAGAAACGGATGTAGGGTAGTTCGACCAGTCAATGAATACTTCGTATTTTTTTTTTCTCTTGAAAAAATAAAATTTTAAACCATTTCTCTTGGATGAACTAGCAGTAGTTACTTCCTTCTACGTATTTACAGAAAGAAAATGAGTAGAAAATGCTGCATTTTTCCACTGGTAGTGGTGTTTATTTACTGGGTTGGGGCACATTTTTTCGTTTTTAATACCCCATAAAAACAAATGCAGAACCATAATCTTCGAGTTTTTAAAAATAATTACGTATATTATCCAAAGTATTTTTACTGAGATGCTGCAAATGCTACAATTTTTAGCTACACTATGAATTTTTAAAATTGAAAATTCGCTTCTGTGTTCATTCACTGATTGGCCTACCATATTATGTCTATTAACCCTTTAACTGTCATGTTAGTTTGATGATTTGGGTGCACAAATTGTTAAATTTTTTTATTGCAAAAATCAAATGTTCAGTACAAAATAAAATATACTTAGCAGTTGCAAATTGATATTTTGAAGCACATGGGTAAAATATTTAAAGTTTTGTAGCCACTGCATATTTGCTTGAGGCGGCTGCCACTCAACATGGTAGTTGTAAAGCTCGCTTCTAGTGGAGCATTATTTTTTAAAAATGAAAAAAAATATATATTATTTTCTAAAAAATAAATAAATGAAAAAAAATTAAATAAATAAAAGTGAATAACTTTCAGTAATTCAGTCTTGTGTGGTATAACTGGAAACACTTTTCCAAGTACAAACCAACTCCCGAGAAAACGTGACATATTCGAACACCAATGTTGTGCCCGAGATTATCTCGAGCATGGCAGTTAAAGGGTTAAATATCTCACCAGAGATAGTGCACCACTAGAGATTCTGTGTCCACTGTGCAGTATTTATCTATTTGTTTGTAGGAACGCGAGTTTGATGTTACAGATGTGTGCTAGCCTATAGATTAGGGTAGCAATATCACTGAATATTTAGGGAGTTTCTTAGACAAGCGATGTCTATCACTGGAAATTTGTGTTCTTAAAACTTATTCACTCAGAACCTTGCAGCCAAGCTCTTTTTAAGTGGGGGACTATTATAGAGAAAAATTAGTGGACAACATGTTTTGAACATCTTGTATAGGGTTTGGGATGGGAAACATATTGGATCTACCAATTTAATCTGCTTGTATACATTTTTAAAGGGCCATTTTTCTTTCTTAATGCTTATTTTTATCTGTTCGTCATCTCACTCACCCCATTTGTCATCTTAAAACATAAGTACCTTAAGATGACGAGAAACACTTTTTTATTTTTGAAGACATATTTTCCATATTTTGAAAGAAGATATCCATAGTTTAAATTTTTTTTCTAAACATAACACTTAAACAAAGCGGTGGATTTAGTTTCAAAATTACAATTCACATTCAAAAGTGAGCAAAAAGTTTTGAAGCTTAGTATCGTCATCTTACCTCACTTTGCCCTATCTCATGAAGGAAATTTCCGTGGTTAGAAAAACAAATGATATTTATTTATTCATTTAAACCCTACCAGTCACCACCGTACCTACCCTGATGAGGGTTTAACCGGATGTGGTGAATGGAATGAAAAGAAAAACCAACCAACGACCAAGAGCCCG